>JAQIXP010002099.1:0-16027 GCA_034700285.1 Proteroiulus fuscus | reverse complement strand
TATGTTTAGCCATTATTGAGAAATTTTAATTTTCATTTAACATGGAAATTCCCATAGGAGCATGCATGCTCTAAAAAATGTGGACAGCCCCTTTAAGAATGCCAAGCAAGCAATTAGACAGAACCAATAACGGATCCACACTGTTAAAAAATTTCAATTATTTAGTACTGACATGCAGAATGTTTTATATGTGCTGTTCTTTTGGATAATTTTTCTGCTGTTTTGGTTTCTTTGGAAAAACATTACATTATTACTGAAATATTTTGTAAATTTATTTACCTGAAAAATGCAGAATTAAAACTAGTTGTTTGTTATATTGTTTGTTATGTTAATTATAACATCTTCTGTAATGTAAATACATAGCATTTCTGTAAATTTTGACAGAAAAAAATATGCTTCATTAAAAATACAGAATTTTTTAACAGTGTGCAGTCATGTTTATTTTTTTAAATTTAGTAGAATTGGAGCAAGAGAAGTATCGAATGGAACCAGTATCAAAACAGACACAAGAAATGAATAAAAAGTAGAATCAGAACCAGAGCAGAAAATTGGGGAAGGAAGGAGGGGATGGGGAATGTCTAAATTGGAACTGAAAACAGGAAGCTACCAGAACCAGAAAGGAAAATAAACGGGATTGGAACCAAAAACTAAACTGGAATTGAATCTGGAGCTAGAACTTAGAAGCAAATGAATAGTTTCACGAGGATTCATATAAAAAATTTGTCCAATATTGCAAATACAAGCAATTCTTCCCATCATTTTCCACAAAAACAAGATTACTTTTGTACGTGTTAATGCTATCAATTGCACTAATTTCTCTGAAGTTTTCTGGAGCAAGTTACAAAATTCCATTCATCGCTAATGAGAAATCTTTTTAAATTAGTAATTAACCAATGCTATTTTGGACTTGAAATGACGATTCATTACAACCGGTATTGATTACAACAGATATTGGTTGCCAAAAACTAATTAAAAAAATGTTCCCAGAATGGATTAAAAATGCATTAAGGCACAAAAATGGATAAAAATAATGAAATTAATGATCAAAATCTATACCTCGGCCTAATTTTTTTTAGATAAAAATTGCTTTACTTGTGCCAACTTCGGATATGACAATGCATATGGTCGAGGAACCAACTATATAGGCAGAAAACTATAGGCTTGCATATTGGCATAAGTTCAGGTAATAGGCCTACTTGGGTTATAGAACAACTCGTGCCAAAAATATTTTAGGACATGGTATCTATTTGATGAGAGGCAGTTACTTGCAATATTTTTTTATGATTTTTCCATTGCTGCATGTTAGCCAATGTATTTTTCAACACTGATTTTAAAATTGTGATTATCCAAAAAACGTATATATTATCAAAATTTAGGCCCTAATCGAAATTCTATTCATTTTTTTCCAATCACGACAATGCGTAAGTGCCATTCATAGCACGTCTAGATCGACAAACTTCTACAATTTTGAAAATAAAATCGTGAGCAGTGATCCTGAGCGGTCAAATTCTACTTAAAGGGAAAGTCCCACCTTGTAGCTAGTAGGCCTAATATTTAAATTTTACACACTTACTAAATATGAATGGCTGTGACAATAATAATTGCATGCAGCAGTTTCCATAAATCAACGATTTTAAAAAAGGTCATTTGAATTAAGTCTGTTACGATTAAAATTAATCCACCCAATTTTAATCCAATAAGATTAAAATTAATCCAAGATTTCAAAGGCTAACAAAAACTATAGGTTGGGTTTGCCATAGACTAAAAAGGTGTTGCTAGCACACTGACAACTCGAAAAACACGAAAATTCAAAATGGGAAAAAAAATGAATAATTCAACACGCTCTGCTTCGTAGCATTAGAACACTGCTAAATTGCTAATTAAAATAATGAATGTATAGCATGCATGCATATTAGGTTGTATGACAAAGTAGGTCCATCCCAATCTATGGTTTTTATGTCCATTTGACATACCATGTCATGCACTTCCTAACAACTTCCTAAAGCCTTATTTCAAAAAAAGTGGCAAATAGGCCTCAGAATTAATACATTAGCAGAAACAAAAGCTAAGTTAAAGAGTGCATAATGACTAATTACCGAATATTAGAACATGAATACGCAATGATATTTGCCCATTAAGTCCAGATTTAAATCTCTCCAGCTGTGCTAATGCACCATTTCAGTACTTTTAATTGCTCTACTTTGAGCAATACAGGCTGCAATTTTGAATGGAAAACTATGAATTATTGATATGGCTCAATTTTTTTATTTATAATCCAGGTAGTAAACTAGCGCCTAACTGATATTTTGCAAATTAATGTGCAAAAAACATTAAATTATGCGCATTTCAGTAATTTTGCACAATTACATTTTAGATTAACTATGGAGCAGGTGGTATTAAAGGAACTTACACTTAATAGTCCACAGCTCGGCACATTTTAAATTTAAGGAAAACTCGTTTTTCTTAGAAAACTAACAACATCAGTTTCTGACTGTTGTTTAGAAACTAGTCAATGAACATTTAAGTTAATTGCACGAGTGTGATACTTCTCTACACATCGTAACTAATGGTTAGTTAGGGGTCATACACTTACACATAAATAAAATTCAAGGACTTGCAAGGACCATTTATTCAGTTTTCAAATACTCTTTTATGCCTTGTTTTGAGCTAAAACGTTCATCTATAGTGTCAAAATAAAGCAGGGTTCCATCTAATTTTTACCAAATGAGTTCCCTGATTTTCCCTGACCAATTCCTTAAATTTCCCTAACCATTTCAAAACTATTTCTGACTTCTGTACAGATGGAGATTACACCATTCTTACCATTTTTATCTTATTTTCATTTGTTTGTTTTTGAGCCATATTCCTGACTTTTCACTAGTTTTCGAAAAATCCCCTGACTTTCCCTTATTTTCCAGGTGAGTGGGAACTCACCTAGTTAAGAAATGTTACTTTTACTGATTAAATTAACCACCTATAATCAAAATCAATTTTCAAGGATATTGTAGGACCATCATCAAAATTCAAGAACTTTCAACCTTGAAATCACTTGCTTAATTTTCAAGGATTTTCAAAGCCCGTACGAACCCGAATACTTTTTGCTAAGTTTGAACCATTTTGCCTAATTTCTACTTACTAAGTAAAGATAAAAGAATGGGTAAATGATTGGTAACTTACCCATTCCTTAAGACCCACCTGGGCAACTTTCTCACCGACGTGAGTTCTGTTCATGTTTGGTTGCATATCACGTAAAATGTACTTGCTAGTAGTTGATGAATGACTGTTGTCTTTGTACCGTCCAGTACCTTCCTGAGTAACATTACTTAGACTAGGGGATTTAGCACGAGCATTCACCCGATAACGGGACAAGTCCGATTCGGAGGAAACATTTGGCATCACTTTCACAACACTGTTACCTACAGAAGATAAAACATGAGACAATTAAGTAATCACAGCGATGAGAAATTAATATACACCTGAAAATACAGAAGTGTTTAAAGATGCATTTACAGCTATATCATGTACATAAAAAATTTGGCACTTTATGATTCCTGCCTTGTGACGTCTCAAACAGATATCGTAAAAACAATCAGGACGTCATTTCAAGATCCATTTAGCCAGATGTAGGATCGTAAAGTACCAAAAATTTCTATCTTGTGCCTAAGCTGCCAGCCCACCTTTAAAGAAAATTCTATAGCAAGCGCCATTTTTTTTCCCACTAAAATTTGAAAATTAGGATATTATTCAATCTAAAGTGTCAACCAGAAATAAAATAACTTTTCAATTTCTGAAACTGATATCAATAGTTATGGGGTACCAGGTATAACAATATTTTAATCATGAACTTAATAATTGCACAAGGTGTAGTTAACTAACCATTATCTAAATAGTTTATAACTAAACGTCAAACGATTGTTGACGGTTGAGCATTTTTGTTGAATTTAGGAATCCAAAACATTAACAAATATCAGAAAAAAAATGGCGCTTCATACTTTCATGCTACATCAACATTCATTTTAACAATAACATTTTTTTTTTTTAAAATTGAGATTGTGGTTTAAATTGAGCACATTAGCTTTATCCTAACTGAACTAGTTTGATACTTTCATGTAAATATGTTGTATGTTATTAAAAACACATACCCGTAACATGTTTCAAAAGTTGCCCCTTACATGCAGGCAAACAATGCCAGCTTCCCTGCTATGTGTGATTGCCACTTTTCTAATATGTATTGGATAACCCTAATCTTTGTATTGAAAACCAACATTTGTCAAAGAATGCCTAATTTATCGCTTATAACTGCCTAGTGTGTAAGAATCAGTTATGTCATGTTATGTTATGTCATGAACGAAATCAACAAACATACAAGACACCATTCACAAAAATCATGAACATATTAAGATCATTCGCAATGCTTATAAATAACGTCATAATATCCACTCATATTTGTGGCGATAGATGAAGCATTAGATTAGGCAATGAAATGCTGATTAGAAAGCTCTACTGACGCCAGTAGGCTTAATGCACAGAAAAATCTCTCTATAAAGTTTATACAATCAGCAAATTCGGTCTCAAAAGCAAATTATTAAATTTTTCGAGGAAAAAGAAATCCCAAATCAGCCAAAAAGTTCCAAAATTGGGCCATATTTGCATTTTCCAATTCAATTTCTGCCCTTCAAGATGGCGTCTGATAACGTCAATTCCTCATTCTTACCCAATGGTGGACGGTTATTATGACGTCAGACTTAATATTAACCGAGAATGATCTTAAGTCCCGTTGTTAAGCTCTATAGGACACTTTCTTGGAAGTTTGCAGCCCAAAATAACAACCTGAGCATGCCCAAATTCACAAAAAAACCAGCATTTTTTTTTAGCAAATATGCGCTAATTTTAAAGGAAAGTCACCTGGTCATAAGTTATTTAGTTATTTTTAAAATAAAGACAAACATTAGTAGAAAATTGCTTAGAAATTTATATTTTCACCAGACTTACCATAAGAAATCATGACTTTTCTGAAACATTATTATGGAAGGTGCCATTTTACCATATCATTACAAAAAATCTTTGGCATATCTTTTGTAAATTAAATTACTGAAAAGCCTATTTATGGCTTAACTTTTACTCCATTAAATATTTATAGGTGTTGAATTCCAAAGATGGCTGACAAAATCATCAGTAAGTAAGCTACTTAATCAGTAGGTGGCGCCACTTAATTTTGTAAAAAAAAATGGTCACGTCTAGCAAAAAGCATATTTATTGAATGTTATGGTCAATTAATTTTTAAAAAAAAATAACTTTTAACAAGGCAAGACTTTCCCTTCAAGTATTTTGGCAGCAAACTTAAAAAAAAAACCCGCCCTGGTGTGCACTGGACTTTATAACGGATATTAGTACAGAGTGAGGGGAGGACATAACTAACAGTTACACTGAGACCGTCCAAACATTCCACACATGACACATTAATGTATTATGCGATCTCACTTACGTGGGTGAAAGGAAATATCTTGTGCATTAAATGGTGAATGAATATTTGTTGTATACACTGGAAAGACAACAGGATTAAACGAATCGGATTATATTTTGGATTTCGTGTTTTAGGCTTAGTTTTTTCCCTAATATAAATCTTACACGTTGACAGGCTTATGTTCACATATATATGTTTCTGGGCATGAGCATCTTTAACTGGCTGCATTTTAAAATAAATTTGCAAAAAATGTCAAAAGTAAACAAAAAAGAATCAGTATATTTTCAGTTAAAAATGGTTAGTGTAAGCGAAATTAAATTTCTCCTGTTTAAACATGGTTAAGGGAAAGATTCCCCCCCCCCCATCCCCCAACCAACAACCAATATTACTCGAAATTTCACAATTATGTTAGGCTTAACCATTTAATTCACAATTCTAAAGTAAATGTGAAATTCTGGGAAATGTATTTTCTCCCTCCATTATATCGTTTGGTTAACCGTTTTTTCCTTAATAATATTTTAAATCGTATTTTTACAGGGCTTTCCAGTGTTATTTTGCAAAGGACATCCTGGCAAAAGGATACTTTGGTGCATGGATACATATATAAAATACACTTAAGAAGATTACCTTCAATGTGGGCAAGGGTGAAGGCCCTTTGTCTTTTGTATCCGGGTCCATGGAAAGCTGGCAGCTGATATACTATATATATAGAACACCAAAACAAACATCACAACACAGTACTAAAAGATATAGGGTAAGGAAAGGAAATAATCTTCAAATATATCTAATGACAGGTGGAATTGAATTAAATGCTAATACATACACATACACGTCCACTATATATAGGCAAACGTTAACCAGCTATTCTAAAGTTATTGCTCTATAACAACAATTTGAAAATGTTTCTCAGTATACAAGCGTTACATGTACTATACCTGCAAAGTCTAAAACATGTATGCCCTTTAAACTATGCTATCCCCAATGGGTTACTGCCCTAGGTAGGAAAAATGGGACAATTTTGTTCCCAAAATATAAGAATACTATACTTTTTTCTTGCTCAAAAATTCTTTGAATTATCATAGGAACTTTTGCCATATTCTAAGAACTTTATACGATAATTTTGCCCCAAATTCTATAATTTCCTCAGAATTTCTGTGAAATTAAATACCACCTTACAAGTAATGATAACCCATTCAAAGTAAAGTAAAAGTAAAAACTGCTTGCCTTAAATCCTAAGGAAAAGTAAAAATTCAAAAACAGCATAGTAAACTGCCTCTCTGTTCAAAAATGCTCATCCTGGCTAAGGGTCTCACAGGGTGAATTCAACTTTTAAAAAATGTCCCCTAACTTTAATTCGTGATGGATAAAAAGCTTATTCAATGTATAGAAATAAGGCATAAAATTATAGCAAATTTATAAATAATGGGTAAAGAAATGGATAATGAAAGTTTGCCAAACCCTTACCCTTGCCAAATGTACACTCTAATAATATATTTTAAAAGAAATTTCAATCGGGTTGCATTCATATTAATCACATAAATTATTTGGCAAATTTTGTAATCGAAGCAGGCCATCCCTGTATTCTCCCTTGTTGATTAAAAAAATCGTTTTAATATAAAATAAATGCCTTCAGACTTTACTTAGGAAGCAAATACCAGCTACACACGACATTTTGCAGTCATAACACAAACAACAAGCATTGATATATAGCATGCATGCCTAAAGCCAAACGAATGCAACATTCATTCGCAAAAAGTTAATAATTTATAGAAATTAAGGACATGCACGATGATGCATGCTTACTTACCCAATTTCCTCAGCCCAAAAAACTTTAAGGGTATTAAAACTAAGCGACACTCTGTTCAACAAACGAGTGAACTGGCGAAGGGCTAAGTTATCTCAATTATTTTTATAAATTTCTATTAAACATTGGTTCAATTTCTTGTTGAACAGGGCATCAATGAGTGAGCATCAATACATGCTGCAGTTAATACAAACTCGTGTATATAATACGTTTTGCAAAATCGTGAGAATGCCAGTTTCAAATGGTGCAAAATTTTAAGCCAAATTGCAAATTCGTAAATGTAAGCCTGCCAACTGTGCTAAAACTGCTGGATTCATGTGTTTTGTCAGCCTTGAAATACCTGGTAATAATGTGCAGAACCACTCTTGAGAACCACCACGCACCCTGTTTGGAAGTTTTAAAAACTGCCAATAGGGGTGCTAGTGTTTTGTTAAAAGTCCCGAATTTGGAATGAATTAATTTATATTAATGAACTATTTACTTAGCGGCTACTGAGTGCTCAATAAAAATTATTTACATAATGAATCAATTATGTTTAATCAAGTTAGCTAACTCTTTGAATCAACTTATCAGGCTAATCGAATTACCTAAATCGATTAATCAACTTAACTAACCCGATTAACAACTGCATACTCGTTTAATCGAGTTAGCTAACTCGATAAATGTATATGTCTGTTAATCAAGTTCATTGAGTAAGTTTACTTGATTAAACGATTAAGATGGTTTATTAATTAAGTTAATAACTGAATAGATAACTTGGACAGATAACAAGGTTGTTAACTGACTTGATTAATCGAATTAGATAACTTGATTAAACGACTGAGACCGTTTATCAAGTTGAATAACCGGCTTGGTTAAATTGAGTATAAGATTGCTTATAAAAGTTGAATAGGCCTAATCAGAGTTAGTGATTAAACGAATGTAACTGATATTTGAAATTAAACAGCTAAAATGATTACTCAAGTAAGTTGATTCATTGAGTTATCTAACTGGATTAAACTAGTAAGGCTGTTTATCAAGTTGAATAATCGGATTAGTTAAATAAGTAAGATTGCTTATCAAGTTAAATAATTAAGAGTTATAGCTAACTCGATTAAGCAAATGTAACTAATATTTGAAATTAAATAGTTAAAATGATTACTCAAGTAAGTTGATTCATCTAGTTATCTAACTTGATTACACGAATTAGCCATATATAAGCCTACTCAAAAACAAAAACAAAATGACACAATGTCCCCAACAGGTCACCGTAAAATTCCCTCAAAGTAGGCTTATACAGCTTTTATTTTAATATAAAAATTTCTATTGAGCGCTCTGTAGCTAGGGTTCATTAATATGTAGCCTACTGCTGGTCTGTGTCATTATAGCTTGCATAATTGCCATTATAATTAATATTTGTTGCATACCAGACGTACAGCGTAGAACAATTTGGTACAAATTCGCTCACACGCAATTACAGTGTAATAAAAAGAGTTCACTCCTATCATGTTAGCATATACATGCATCAAAAACAAAAATTGAAAAGTGTAACAAATGTGTAATAAAATTGGTGCATTGAAAACACACGGCGTGAATGAAAATGTATAGAAAATACACAATTGCGTGAGTGACAAATACGTACCTCGAAAAAACACATCAAAACTTAAATTTGTCTCAAAATTTGAAAAAAAAATGGAAAATAAATAAACTCACTATTTGTTAGGGTGGCAGATCGGGCCGGCATTTCCTTGCCAGATGAATATTTCCGGATACCACTTCCTATTTCTGAAGATATCACAGCTACTTCAAATTTGTCAAAATGGATGGCATGACCTATTGAAAAAAAGAGAAAAAATACATTAAAAAGAAGGAAAAAATTTCTAGTAATTTCCTCTTTGGACATTTGCCATCTCAGCTCGCATTTTTCAAAAAAAAAAAAAAAACTAATTTATGTTATAAATGTAATGTATAAAATGGCGCTGGATAACATCGAGGCTTAATCTCTGATCGATTGTTTCTAGTAATTAAAATATAAAGTATTTTGCAAATCACGGTTCAATGTGAGCTTTCCAAGTCAAAACCCTAATTAAAAATTCTTGTTTTCTAATTATATATATATCCGGATCACCAAACAGTGAACTGGAGAGAATTCAAAAGCAGGGATTAAATTAAAGGGAAAGTCTCACCTTGTCACAAGTTAGTTTGAAAACAAAGAAAAATAATTGTTGAGAAGGGCATAGAAATTAATATTTTCACCAGACTTACCGTATTTCAAAAATCATGACTTTTCGAAAATATATGGATGGCGCCATTTTACTATATTTTTTTCAAAAAAGTACTGGCGCCATCTAGTAGTTATCTTTGTATTTTAAACCATTGAACGTGTTCATATATGGCTTCACTGTTTCTCTGTGGAATATCATGTTTGAATGGAATTAATGAATTTGTAACAGTAGATGGTACCACTTATACTTTCCATAAAAGGCATTTTTCCCCAAATCAAGTTTTGTCAAAATAATATATATTTATGGTATGGTAAGTCCAATTAATCTAAATTTCTGTGATATTCTAAATTTGTTTTGGCGCTTTTTTTAAAAATAAATTTTGACACAGTGAGACTTTCCATTTTAATCAAATTTGCCTAACTTTTCCCTGACTTGTCAGAAATCTTCAAATTTTCAAGATTTTCCTACTTTTGTTCAACCAAATTTCTTCCCCCGACTTCAAGAAATTACAAACCAGAAATTATTTTATTTAAATACCATTTTCAAGCATTTTGTTCACAAACAAGTACTGCATCCTACTTTAACTAAAAATTTGGGAGCAAGAATCACATTTTCTTGGTAGAGATTACTCCCGGCTATTTGATGCAGTGCCGTCAGGACTACATGACGCCAAGTTGTAAGCAGGAAGGCGCCAAGACATGTGGAAGCAAAACTAATACATAATCTTATACATCTTATAACCAGCTACCTAACTTGCTAATGAAACTGAGAATAGATTATACCCTGTTCAACAAAAGGGTGAACAAGGGAGATATGCAAAACTTTAGCTATATAGTTAACCCCGATTAATTGACTAGTTAACCACGTTGTCAAACTTTCTACAATGTTCTATAACATTTCTGCAGAAATATTGGCATTAACCTTCGCAGAAAATTGAGCTGCATCACGATTTTTGCAGAAAACTGAGCTGCATCACGATTTTTGCAAAAAACTGAGCTGCATCACGACTTTTGCAGAAAACTGAGAGGCATCACGATTTTTGCAAAAAAAACTGAGCTGCATCACAATTTTTGCTGAAAACTGAGCTGCATCACGATTTTTGCAGAAGAAAAGTATGTATTGCAGAAATTCGCTACCTACTTTCAAAAGTAAAGCGCCATCTATGATGAACAACTTTCAACTGCCATTTATCCCATACTAAAATGGCGGCCCATGTTCTTTGTCATAGATGTATGGCGCTATCTATGATGAATAATTGTAAACTACCATTTGTCCTATATTAGAAGGGCCAACACTTATGGATTATTTCTGTCAAATGGTGCATTATGGGTGCACTATTTTCTTTTAAAGTATTTGGCCAAATCAATGGAAACTTTCACATTTTCACACATCCTGTTTGCTTTTTCACATTTTTCAAGCTGTTTTTCTTAATGATCAACTTTTTCACATCTAACACATCCCTGCCATCAGTTCACTCTTATGTTAAACAGGGTAAACAAAGAGAGAAAATTTCAAATCTTACCATCGTCCCTAGATTCAAAAGCTACAGCACTGGTGTGAGGTGACGTCACGTGTTTGAGCGGTACGAGCTCTCCAGTGTCCATTGCTGACCAGGGCTGTTCGGCCGTTACGGCTTTCTCCCGATCCTTTTTGCTGGTAGGTAACCGTAATTTCAAAGATCTGCCTCGATCTAAAAACAAAGATCAACAATAAGAACTCTGTTCAAGTTATTAAAATTATGATCCTGGACATATCAAACAAAATATGCACAAGCAGTAAACGTACAAGGCCGTGATCAGTGGGGTTGTAGTGGCAATTTAAGCGAATTAAAATGGTGCAATATTAATGAAGAGGATGAGAGAGAATAAGGAAGGTGCCAAATGTGCAAATAAAAGTATACAGCCAATTGGCATACAGAACATGGCAAAATTCCTTATGATTGAAAATTGATAAGAAATTAATACTTTATAAACCATAACACAAAATTGCGTTAAATTATTCAAAAAATATAGTTCAAAATTGCAGGTATATAGACCATATTTTCAAAATTTCTAGTCGTCTTGTAGAATTTATGAGAAAAAAATGTTATTCCCACAATATTCGTATTATATAGTAGATCCAAAGCACAAGCATCCCATGTGAAAAATAACTAGACCCATTCCTGCAGAAAATGATCCCGAATTAACGGGAGTTATAAAAGTAGCCATGTTAAAATTTAGTCAAAACATATTTAGAAGGTCAGAGAAATATAAATTTGTATTTAAAATTTTGTGGAAATTGCATTTCACCGGAAGCATCCATTTTAAAATATAAGTGGTGCCATCTACTGATTAAGTTAATTACTACTATTCAAATTTAGTCGGCCATCTTAGGAATTTACAAAAGTAGCTACTAGATGGCGTCAGTAGCTTTTTAAATAATATGTTACAATGGCATCATTCATGTACTTTAGAAAAATTTGTTTTCTGAATTATGGTAAGCCTGATTAAAATTTCGATTTCAATGCACATTTTAACTTTTATTTGCCCTTAATTTAAAATAGTGTAATATTTGCATCCCTTACTTTAAATATAATCAACGCAATATTTGTCACATTCCTTAATACAACTACTTAGTGCATTAAAACAATGCATCTTCTATTTTAAATTCATCGTTTTAGTTTTGATGCACAGAATTGTTGGATTTAGGAATGCGTGTGATGCTTATTTTAGTCAAACGTTGATGTTTAAAACTGAATTTAAGTTTCACTTTTAATTCTCCATATTTGGTTTTCTAAAATCTTGCATTTCGCGATTTTTGTTTTAATGCCACAGTGTAACTGTCTATTTTTTTCACAGAAAAATGTATTCGAACTACATAATCGAGTTTTCGAACTGCCGAAACTCATAACTATATAGTTCTAGTTAGTCAATTTAGCATGCACTTTTCTTTTTGAATAATTAACAATACCTCGTACACGTTTTCAGCTTCATATATTTTTCTTTTTCTCATCAATTATTATTATTATCGGTTATATAGTTTGGCCGAACCCCAAAATCCTTTTCCACTTAGATGTGCACTTTGCTAATACAGAATGGCAATATGCAACATTAGGAAAATTTCTTATAGGCCTAAGACGTCAACAACAACATCGTTAACAGCTGAAATACAGTCCATAATTAGCCACAGTCTATTTATAATAAACAGACCTCCAGTAAACGAAAAAATTCAAGAATTAACTGTGACCAAATCAAGTCAGTTACCCTTCAGTCACAGATCATCTTGATCAGACTGGATCTGAATTCCAGATAATAATTCCCAACAATTGTTCTGCATGGTATCCCATTCAAGTGGATCTGACTTGATTTGGATCTACTAACTTTGACTGAAACTGAAACTTAAACTTAAATTCATTTTAACTGCTTTTTAAAATGCCTTATACCTTATAACTTGCTCAACAAAAGACTGGACTGGTAAATATTATACTCATACAAAAATAACTATACTCAAACTCTTCTTTCTGACTGGTTCATTTAAATTCTCTAGTTCATTCTCTTGTTGAAACTTGTATAGTAAAATGCTATCAGGAATATTGTCTACACAACTCTTTTAAAATTAATGCCCGTAGCTATGCTTTGTGAAAATACAGAAGAAAACATAAAACCCTTTATTTAAGAAACATAAATATAAGTTAATCCTAACAAGCTCCAGCAACAGCTACTAACATAACATTATATTTACACTTTAATCTCATAATATTTACTTTAAACTTGAAATCTGGAAATAAAAACAACAATATACTAATGTAAACATGCAATTCGGAAACAATGAGGCCTACATGTGTATGTAACCATTTTGTTAAAATTGGCACTTATTTACAAAGATTTCAACTACATGTACTATATAGTCAGTCTATTATAGAGTAACCCTATAAGAATCATCAAAAAGTGAACTAGACATGCTAACTGACCAATCAGATATCAGAACCTCCTAGTTTTCCAGTTCATTGTTTTGTTGACTAGTGTAGGAGTTTCGCAAAATGATACTTTCATGCAAGAAAATAGCACAACTTTGGAACTTTCAATTAACTAATCCACTACAAGCTACTATTCTAAGTCACCTTATTTTGACTTAAGACTTCCTCAGGGTTGACTGACCACTAATGACAAATTTGTTGAGGTCATAAACTCCGGTTAAATGTATTCCATAAGTAGTCATATTCCGTGACCTGTTTTCCAAATATATGCCAATTTCGGATGAAGGAAATCCCATTTATAATTTACAAATTTTAAATCACCTCAGTGTGAATGCAAAATAAAATGACATTAGAAATCACCACCATGATTTGCATTTAGTTTATCCTAAATCTCATTCAGATGGCACGACACAAGAGCTAGGGATGCCCTAAGTAATAAGAGCATTCCATTCGTATAAAAGGGGAACAAGAGTAGGCCTAACAATGAAAAAAAAAAAATAAAAAATCAATACTGAAATTATCCTTTTTTGCTATTGTATAATATCCAACAAGGACACCCGAGACAATAACTGCATTATTTTTTTTTGTACTTTCATACTTAGATACCATATAGCTTACAACTATTTAAAAAATGCAATCTGTGTTTATTAAGTGGATATTCCTGAACATACCTAATCTATAACTAACCCATTGCTGACATTTGCTTGAAATATATGGGGCCTTACAACAACAAATTATGATCATAAGTCCCAAAGTTATGAAGGCATTTGTTTCCCAAAATCTTTAACAAGGGGCAATGCCCCCCTCTCCAAGTCAGAAAATATGCCAAATTAATAATTTAAACTAATTTAATAAAACCAATGATAAAAATTGTTTTCATAACAACTCATCAATTTGGGAAAAAATTTTGCCTAAAATATAAGAATAAGTATTTCTTTAAAAAAATATAATATTAAGAGGAATTATTTTGCGAGGTTATATACTTATAGGCCTGTAGCACGCATGACATATTGCGCCACCTAGTAGAAATTCTCTGCATCATCCCAATTGATTATTAAACCTGACCATAGGGGCGCTCTTTGTTGCCACTACCCTGCCACCTGTCTCAAAACTATAACACCGGGTTTAAACCAGGTTTCGATATTCAGTCAATACGCTTGTACCATGACATATTGCGCCACCTGTTCATCCTCCCAATTTGTTCCTATTTCCTAAAGCTGTCACCAGGGGCAGGACTTCCCTGCCAGATATGAGACAAGCTACAGTCCTATCCGTCTGTTGCGTCATGCAGCACTGCCAACTAGCGGAGTTAATTGAAAACTCAAAGTGGACATTTTTCACAAAATCTATGGCATAGAGATTGAATTTCTTAACTATTTTTTAACTAAAGTTAGTAAAAAAAGCAAAAAATACCAAAATGTAGAGAATTATAATATCTAGTAGGCCTACAACGTGAAAGAATTTTTTTCGAAATTATTATTACTTTTAAAAAAAAAAAAAATTTAAAATGCATTAAAATATGACAATGAAAAATTGCCCTTCTCACGGAAAAAAATATATGACAAAAAACCATTAAATTTATGCAAAAAGCGATTTGACAGTGTTTTAGCTGAATAAATTTCCTAAATTTTGGTATATTTGACATTTCTCTAATATTTGTAATTTTTTTTTAAATTCCAAAACAAGATTTTCGAGTTATAATTCCTAAAAAAATCCAATGTTAGAGAAATGTCAAATTCATTGATAACAATCATATAATATCCATATCTCTGTTCAATGTAGCCTTTTCTGGTTAGGCATTAATCTCAAAGGGGTGCCAATAAAAAATACTAGCAATTTGAGCCACGGGGTGGCGCTCCCTATAGCACATGCCCATAACCAACAAGTTGAAACAGATGAATTGGCCATTTTCATCAATAATTATTATATAAACAAAATTTCGAGTACCCTGGTGTACTTTTTATACAAAATCCCCCTCCCCACACACTTTCTTTCCCCAACCCCCGGGCACCTAAGTATAATGTTCAGCATATATACGTTTAACAGAGTCTTGCAAATATACATCCAATAAGAAATGACAAAAAAGCAGTGCAGAAAGCCAAAACAAACATGAGACAGGAAGATTCTAGATATGTGTAGTTAGGAAAGTATTTCCATATTTATCATAAGGCAAGAGTGTGCATTATTCGAGTCATTCAATACACTGTGTTAAATCTACAGGACTGTCTAAAATGTGTCATGTGAGTGATAAAGTATTGCATTGAATGCGGTTGAACCAATACAATCCAACACGAGTAATAATCCATCAATGGTTACCCATGCCCTGTTCAACAAAAGAATGGACTATAGAGCTCAAATAAGATAACAATTCCTGCAGAATTACTCATTCTGCAAAATAGCTATCTCCTTATAGCGTCGATCCTGTTCAACAAAAGAGTGAACAAAAAATTCAAGCTGTCTAGATCCAGATTTCCACTAGTTACTTCTTCACAAGCATGAAGTAAAGCATCGACTATGTGATAAGGGGCCGTCCATATATGACGTCACACATTGAGGGGGGAGGGGGTTTGGATTTTTGTGACGAAGTGTGACGATGGGGG
>JAQIXP010002098.1:0-16039 GCA_034700285.1 Proteroiulus fuscus | reverse complement strand
CCAATATACACACCAGTATTACCAGTAAGGCACCAATAAAACCAATAATATTGGTTATATTGGAATTTTCACTAGGGTGGAATTTCATGCTGTTGTGACCAAATTTTTTAGGGTACTATCCTAACATTCCTTTCCCACGCAGAAATGTTAATGTACAGGTAGTAGAAATATACAGGGACCCAAGTCAGGAAAAAGCCATTTTATTAGGTTTGCATAATAATACCGAATCCTTACATGACAATCCCTGTATTACAACTTGTAGAAATTTACAAAGCAATATGTTGTAGAAAAAGTATATTTGGCGCACTACGCTTGATTTGTAGACTGCAAAAGCAGACCAAACTAAAGCAATTGGCAGTTTTGATTAGCTCATATTTCACATTTTCCTAGCTAGGCCTATCATAAGCACCATAACTAATAAGCAAAATATATGGAGCAAAAAAAAAACCTCTTGGCACGTTTAGCCCAAGTAATGGCAGATACATGTAGTTTCTAAACTGAAACCAACATCATTCACTAACTAAACTATTCTGTTGGCTTTTTTGGTATTGAAAGACCAATGAGGCCAGCTGAGAACGAGAAGCCAAGCCTTCTGACCAGCTGCTAATACAGTGATCGTAGCTAACCCCATTAAGTAAAGGTTCACACGCTTTGTTTTCAAAGCGCACCCTCAGCGAGGGCTCTACGGCACGCATCAAGTGAACCGATTTCATATCCAAAAACATTTGATAGACGTCATGTCCGTTCTTGGCGTGATGCTTACTACTTTTGATGTCCCGTTCATTTCTCGCAATTGGAATTTCCTTTTCGATTAACTTCCGACCTGAAAAGGCCCAGACAAAATTAGCTTAAGCGTAAACCCAACAGAAAGCTCCTTTCAAAAGTAACGCGTCATATATGATTAATAACCTTCAACCACCATTTATCCCATACTAAAATGGCAGTTCATGTTAGTCGCCATAAACTTATGGCGCCATCTATGATGAATAACTTTTAATTATCGTTTGTCCTATCTTAAAATGGCTGAAATTTTTTTTGGCAAAATGATGCTTTATGGGAGTACTTTTAAAAGAAGCAAAATTTTCTCATAAAGGTGCATAATTTTATAATGAAAAATATGGAAATCAAATTTTAAAAATACTAAGCACAGTTTTTAAAAAAATTCCTACAATTTCACATGCATCAAGATTCTAGAACAAATAAATTAATGGAGCTAATTACCTGTTTGATAATCCGAGTTATAAAAACTGAAATAATCAAAATTATGGGGATCGAAATGGCCATAATTCTTGTTAATTTCGATTACGTGAGGATACGATTTCTCCTGGTGCACAATGTCCGGATGATACTGGACAAAGGGGATTGGGTAGAAGACTTGCCAGCCTGCTATTGTGTTCATCCTGGCACGATTCAGATATTCAGATCTTATTTCCATCCCTGAAAGCATATTCCCCAAATTCTGCATCAATTGTTTGAATCCAAGTTGACAACATCTCTGCCCCTTGCAGAAGTTAAAATCAAGTTTCAAATCGACATGGAATATTTGTAACGTAATTACCTGGGTGGCACATGACAAACAAAGTGTCAGCTGGAAATTTTTTGCTGACCAAGTCTATTGCTCCGAATGCCATTGGCTGAATGCCAGCATTTCTAATGCTCAGCCAAGAGATCTTTGCGCCTTCGGTTTGATATTTGTTATTATAAGTATCGATTAAGTTTTTCAAGACTCCGTGATTGTCCGTGCCTCTCGGCCGCCCGTTACTGGACTTCTGATTACCGGTATAGACGAACAGAAGCACCAGTATTGCATTATCTTGTTCTTCCAGGCACACTTGGGCAAAATCCTTGAGAAACCGAGTGGCGCCGACGTGGTCTTCGACCGTAATCGGCAACAGCATGACTAGTCGGGTGTTTTCGGTGACATATGGCATGGGTACCATTTCCACTTTCCCCAAGGCACGCACGGCTTCCATTCTCTTAATCACAGAGGTCCCTAAAGTCCTGTGCTTCAAAGACAGATCTAAAATGTACTCCATGCCTCGTGTAGGATCGAACCTGCGATATCCATTCACGAGCTCCGCATATTCAAACTGGTCATTTAAGTCCGATTTTCTGTGAAGATGGGCTATCGAGCCATTTATGACTTCCAGAAGATCCTGCTTTTCCAAAGACGTCAAATTGCGAACGCTGTTGAAATCGTTCTCCGGATAGATGAGCTTTTCGGTGAGATAGTCCCAACGTAGTACGGAGAAACGATCTCTAGGTTGGGCTGGTGGGCTAACTCCTATTGGCCACGTTTGACTCTGTAGATCTTCCGGCAAATATTGGTTGATATCAATAATGTTGGCTTGAATCGTTTCAATCTGTTCATGGGTTTCCGCCAACTCCAAATTAGAGAAATAGATATGTAATTTATAAATGCTTTCCTTGTCCCTCATTGGATAAACCGCCACGGCACTATTGAAATCACTTTGGCTTGATAGCGCTCTCAATTCACTGTCAAAATGAAAGGATTCCTCCATTTTGAAAGCGGAAAATACGTTGCCCTAAAATTCATTGAAGAATATACATTATAGGTTACAGTCTGGATTTCAGATCAATAATTAGCCTTGAAAGCAATAAAATTGCAAAAATATGAGACATTTCTTATTAGCGAGCCACAAATATTGATAATGCCAAGAATTCACTTGTATTTAGATACTAAATGAAATCAACACCTAATTGCATGAAAATCACAGTTCTGTAGTAAAAATTTGTGTGGAATATTGTTTACTGGTAACTTTCATACAAGAACCAGGAATAGTAGGTTAATTTGTATTCAAGAACTTCACCAAAAAGCTTCATTGACCCTCTTTTAAAATAAATGATACAATTCAGGCTCTCATATTTTTATGCAGTAGAAATGCAATATTTGTACGTACCTGAACAGCTCTATTACAAGGAATACCGGCACTATGCAGCACACATCTGCCAATATTATCG
This sequence comes from Proteroiulus fuscus, assembly GCA_034700285.1. NCBI lineage: Eukaryota > Metazoa > Arthropoda > Diplopoda > Julida > Blaniulidae > Proteroiulus > Proteroiulus fuscus. The sequence continues at coordinate 13,057 of JAQIXP010002098.1, read as the reverse complement.
CTCGCATCGTCCGAAAACGAGTTTCGAGTGCACCAGTTCATATTCAGAACGACAGATTTGAGCACAGACTGGCTAAATAAAATCCCTCCCAAGAAATTGCAGTAGAAGGAACCATCTTTGGCATCTTCGACAAACTTTCCCATGTAAACTGCTTGACTAACGCTTATCCTGCTAACCATGTCCTTCAATTTAATTCCTCGAATGTAGACAGTCTCGGGAACCAAATAGAAATAATCGTAATCGTTGATGTAATGCTCCCCAATGTAACTCAGGGCATGAAATGGCTTCAACAGCTCAGGTAGGTCGCCGAATTCAACTACGGGCATCTTTGATGGCACCTTCTCGGAGCCTTGAGCTGGTACAAAAAATATCAGCTTGTCGACATGATGAGCCAATGTTGCATTAACGGCAATCCCAAGATTTCCAATTGTACGTTTGCTGGATATGACTCCAATGAAAAGTTTCTCCTTAATCCCCAATTCTGTCGAGTAGAACCTTGGCCTAATGAGGGGCTTAGTGTCTTTTTGTTGCAATTTAGGCTTGCCTTCAAGGTTCAATTTAGGCTCATAATCACTGGAGTCGCCATCACCAGCAGCTAATTCGCTTTGAAGAGATCTTATTCCAGAAAAATGGCTATCTGATGATCTCAGACAGGTTTCATCAATTAATGGAGTGATCACTAAACTTAAAGCAATACCTAAACTTAATCCAATCAAAACTGAGGCACAAGTGCTCTGTTTGAACTTCATATTAAAGCACTGAAGAGATTTCCTCGCACTCATTTCTTTAAATACACTTATTCAGTTCAGTTCATGTTTTAATTAAACAAATGACAAATTATTCCAAGAATTCGAACTTTTGGACTTGGATCTGGTTTCAACCATCCACTTGTGCAATGATTTTACGTAAAAACAAAGCTGTCAAACCTGCTCAATTGACTTCTCCGACTGCAGAAATGCATTTATCTTCTAGTCATGCAACTTTTCATAAATAAAATTATCAGAAATTATAAAAAAAAACCACTTATAAAAACACTCATTGCTCCGCGCGGAATATGCAAATTTTAGCCGAAATTTTATAGCATAATAGCGGCTAGTAGTGCAAGCGCCGTTTCAATAGACGTCGCATTTCCATTTGCTTCAAAATGGCTCCGATCATTGACAAGGAACAGCAGGTTTGTATTTTAAATTAATTAATCCAATTAGTAAAGAATAAACAAGTTATTGAAACATAAACTTTAATAAATATCATGGACGAAGAGCTACCAATTTATATAGTGAAGTAGACTAGTTCATACAGTATGAAGGAGTATTAAATTTCGATTGAATATCAAAGGCAGCCATTCAAATTTGTGAAGTCATTGCAGTGATTGCACATAGAAAGTAGACAAGAAAATGTTCAGTTTAAAAATCCTGTTGAAAATTGTTAAATAGTATCTAAATTTAAGAGAAATGATTAGAGAGGCCTATAGTAATCACGCAATCTTGGGTGATGGCTATTTTTCAGCAATAGTGTTTTTTTTAAAATGTAAAGGAATTATTAATTCTGCAGTAATAAAGTTGAAGTAAAATTCATTACCAGAAATATTGTAGCTATAATATTCAGTATCTACTTCCTTCTTATACATAAGAAGGATAATAGTCTGGATGATCGAGACTGTATTTACTTTTGAAGTATGACATCATTAAAAATATGTGAAAAATAATATAGATGGAGGTGGACGAGGTGCACCGTAGTGAAGGATTGAAGAGATACTACATCACAAAAATTGAGGAATTGCAGCTGATCGTGGCCGAAAAAAGCCAGAATTTGCGTCGCTTGCAGGCCCAGAGAAATGAGCTAAATGCTAAAGGTTTCCTGATGTTAACAAGCATTTGACGACCTAGCTTGATAGTCTTTTACTTTTGTAGTTTATTCAACTTGTTTAATATTTCAGTGAGGATGTTGCGTGAGGAACTTCAGCATTTGCAAGACCAAGGATCCTATGTCGGGGAAGTGGTTAAGCCCATGGATAAAAAGAAAGTTTTTGTTAAGGTAATTAATTTTATGTATTCCTATGAAAACTTGATACCAAGGCTAATTCTTGTTAATTTCATAGGTTCATCCCGAAGGCAAATTCGTTGTAGACATCGACAAGAATATTGACATCAACGATGTGACTCCAAATTGTCGCGTTGCTCTTCGCAACGACAGCTATGTGTTGCATAAAATTTTGCCAAATAAGGTATGAAAACAATTTTCTATATAATGTATTAGAATTAAGCTAATTCCATGTTTATCTTCATGATTTTCCTTACCTATTTTAACAGGTTGATCCGCTTGTGAGTCTCATGATGGTGGAAAAGGTTCCAGACTCCACTTACGAAATGGTCGGAGGTTTAGACAAACAGATCAAAGAAATTAAGGAAGTGATCGAATTGCCTGTGAAACACCCCGAACTTTTTGATGCTTTGGGCATTGCTCAACCGAAGGTGAATATTACAGCTTTTTCAACTAGACTTAAGTTATAATTATTTTTTAGCCAAAAAAATGTGGCCTCACATATTAAATTTTGGTATTTTGCTTATTAGAATAAATACTATAATTATAATAATTTCCTGGCAGGGTGTTTTGTTGTATGGACCCCCAGGGACTGGAAAAACCCTTCTGGCTCGTGCTGTGGCTCACCACACCGAATGCACTTTCATTCGTGTTTCTGGATCGGAGCTGGTGCAGAAATTTATCGGCGAGGGCTCGCGTATGGTCAGGGAGCTATTCGTCATGGCTAGGTATGAAGTTCAAATAGAACCCCATTTCATAAAAACCCATATTTCTGACATAAACGTTTTACAGGGAGCATGCCCCATCCATCATTTTTATGGATGAAATCGACTCCATTGGATCGTCTCGAATTGAGGCTGGGGCAGGGGGAGACAGTGAAGTGCAAAGAACCATGTTGGAACTTCTCAATCAACTTGATGGCTTTGAAGCTACAAAAAATATCAAGGTTATCCCTGGGGAATTTATTTTTTGCCATGGCTCATTCTTATAATGGGGATATTCCAAGTTTTTTTCCTGATAAATGATCTTTCAGTTATCAATACTTGGTATCTGATGCATCATTGGGAATCAAGTTTTATAACCATGTTCTGTCTTATTAAATACTCTAAAAAGTTGTTTTTTTTACAATTAAGGTGATCATGGCAACAAACAGAATTGACATTTTGGATCCAGCTCTTCTCCGCCCAGGGCGTATTGATCGTAAAATTGAATTTCCACCCCCCAATGAAGAGGTAGCTGTTTTACCGATATGCTTTGGTTCTAGGAATGTTAACCGAGGTAGTAATGTTAATATCTGCCTCATTGTGTAATTCAGGCAAGACTGGATATCCTGAAGATTCACTCGAGGAAGATGAATCTCACACGTGGCATCAACTTGCGCAAAATAGCCGAATTGATGCCAGGTGCATCTGGGGCAGAAGTTAAGGTATGGGTGGTTACTACCTAATCTGCACATATTTAAGGCTGCTTTTTATAAAAAATGTCAAATTTTAGGGCGTTTGCACCGAGGCAGGAATGTATGCATTGCGCGAACGCAGAGTGCATGTTACTCAAGAAGATTTTGAAATGGCTGTAGCCAAGGTGGGAAGAATTAAATACCCTTTTGGACTCTTTTGAGGTTTACAGTTAGTTAAATCTATTAACTCAAGTGTTTTTTTAACAGGTTATGCAGAAAGATTCTGAGAAGAACATGTCCATTAAGAAATTATGGAAGTAATTTATTGTTTTGTTACCCTCCCCTTGATATGAAATTGTATACTCTCAGTTGATTTAGGATAATAAAAGCTATTTGCTCTAAGTCTAACTGTTTACATAGTCTTGTTTGTTATTAAGAGTTTAATCGGCCAGAAATTATAGCTATTGAGGTTGGTAAATGCCACAATATAGATGCAGCGTGACTATTAAGTGCTTCATATCGATGGCTTAATTCAGAAGTAGCGAATGAGCCAAAAGTTGCTTTTGAGATAACATGTAATAGGATTTTTATGGAAGGAAGGTATAATTTTGAAAAAAAAACAACGTTAAAAGGCTGAAATTTAGTGAACAGATGAAAATAATATATATATATTTTATAAGGAATGTGCTTTTGTTAAAATTTGCTATTTGTTAAATAATTAAATTAGTAAACTAATTGAGTAATTTGAGAAATAAAATACTTAAAAATGTACATTCGCTAATTTGACTTTGATTAAGTTTGCAGGAAAGTGAAATAAATAAAAAAAATGTTAAGTAGCGAATGTGCACATCCATTAGTTTGCCTATTGAACTAAGTGAATGCGAAAACAAACAAATAAAAAGTAGCAAATGTTGTCATATTCGCTACTTCTATTGTTATAAAAATCCACGTCATGAACAATTTTAAAAAGGTGAGCTAACGAATGGTACCAGTTGCTACTCTTAACTTAAAGGGATGATACCTTGTCGGATATTCGCTACTCTTCACTCCTGTAACTTTAACCATTAATGGTTAAATTAATTCCTGTAACTTTAGGTTAATGAGAGACACTTCCAGGATCACAATTGTTCACTTATCCCATTTTTGACAAATTGGCTCATACACTACTTGTGAATTAAAGGGACAGTCTCACTTTGAAACAAGTTGATTTTAATAAAAAGAGCGTGAAAAATTATACTTAAAATGGTAATTGCGATTGCATTTGACAATATCTATCAATAAACAAAATTATCTGAATACCTGGATTTCGTTGGCAATGCGAAGCCTTAATAGACGCCATGTTTATTACAGCATTGTAGCGCCTTCTATTGGAATGAAGGCGCGAGCTCTCGTGAGGCCATAGACGTACATGTGCTAGGGGGTGCCACATTGCTTTAAAGCATGCTGAAAGCAGCTGAAGGCTAAGAAAATGGCGCCTACCGTGCATTTTGGAAACGGCGTGATTTCTTCAAAACGCACAGAAATTAATATCTAGTAATTGTGCACTGTTTAAAAATAACTTGTTTCAAAGTGAGACTTTCCCTTTAAGCCATCGATTTGTAAATGGCTGCCTGTAATGAATTTGTCTACTGAGAGTGAGTTGAGGGTAGAGCTCAATGGTGTAAGGGGAGGTCATGTGCTATTAGATTAACATTAAAACTATTCATAAAAAAAACAGCCATTGAAAAAAATCTACATTTATATTTGAAATTTAAAAATCAGACTGATGACAATATACTAGAAAATTTCTTAGCAAATACCTCACTGGGTGTGTACGGGGCTTCCTCTTCGGCTAAGAACTCTCCGACTGCTCCCAAATACGCCTGTTTGGAGGCCAGAAGCTCGGGAATTTCTTCACGTGTTGCCCAGGTATAATCGAGCATATGCGCATCTTTCTCCAATTCGGTCGTACCCTTGACATAGTGAGCCCGGAAAAAAAACACCTGAAAAAAATAAAATAATATCATAATGCCGGATATGTTTTATAAACAGATACTGAATTTCCATAAGGTAGCGATATCCTAACACTTACTTTGCCACCATCTGCACCATTCACGATTTCCGTTTTACGTAAATTTGAACTGTATTTAAATTTATAAAATCCTATAGGGGCATTTCCCAGAATGCACACCTGTAGGCTAGTTCCAAAGCAATCTTTTAACGACCTTTCTGATGTCTGTAACAGAAAAAAAAAACATTTTTTGGAACCTCTTTTTAATTGCCTGAGATTTGTTTATTCCTTTAACTATGATACATAAAAAACTAGTCATATCGCACCTGCCTCAAAGTTTCTCCAGATTTCCATAAACAAGTTGGTAATTCCCACTGAGATGAGTGTTTTGGTTTCACCATAAGTAATAATGTTCTATCGAGGCTTCGATTTAAAGAGTGCAAATCATTCGCCTCATCTGCTTTGGTTTTTCGAGAAGCAGGTTGGAAACGGTTCAATTCTTCGGTGGCCAAGTCCTCGAAATCCTGTGCAGTTTGAATGCTGACTTCCAAATCTGCATCTGTTACCTCACCTGCTTTTATCCTTTTGTTTCTTTTACTAAAAGTAAACGGCTGTTAACAATTATTAGACAAAAATTTACAATCCAAAATTAGTTCAACTTAGGGTACAACTCACACATCCTCTATATGCCGTAGCTCATGATCATTTAAGAGGCTATTTTCAAGCTCCATTTTAGCTAATAAGTCGCTGTATAATTTTTCGATCTGGTTCACCTGACGAGTGATTATCGGTTTTCTTTCAACACATAGGGATCCAAATATGTTCCAGTTCAAACCTTCTGAGGTCAAAGTGGACATATACCTTCCTTGGATAAATTTCACAGCTGTTAATGAAATAAAAATAGTTTTTACTAATATAAAACTACATGTAATCAAAGTGAAATTTTAAAATTTAATTTCTAAATTTGGTTTAAAAAAATAATACCATAGCTTAAATAATTTGGATTAAAAAGAAGCAATTTTGCTTATTACTTCAGATAAGCATAAGGGATTTTCTATAGGCCTACAGCATGTGATGCCTCAAAAAATGCAAGAAAACTAAAAGGGTACTGGGATTTTAGTTTCTTTTTCTCTTACAAAATCTCACAATTAGGGGTGTCAGAAGGGAATATTTTGATTTACACGATTTCTGATCTCTAAGTGAAATGAGAGGAAATTTTCAAGTACCATTTCGGGCAAATGATCCCATAATTATGCGAGTGTGCATGTTGCACTTAAAAGAAGGCAATATTGTGGATTATCTTGAGAGGAGAGTTAGTGTGCAACTCTGAAAATAACAAAAGATACATTAGAAAATTTAATTTGCTATACATTTTGAAAAATACCGTAATAACTGAATAATTTAACCCTGGATTTGAAAAAAAAAATAACATAAAACACACAATTCCAGTAACTTCATTTACCACACACGACATTGCCAATGCTCACATTACAGACACATTTCTGTGGAATGAGCAAATCACTAACTTGTGAGTTGAATTGAATTGAAATAAAATAGCTATACACTCTTTAAAGTGCCCACAACATATTTTTGAAAAAAAATTTAATAATTATTAATACAGTATTATTTTAATTTTGTTTACCGGCATCAATCTAGCTGACAAATAAAAATTGCAGCTCGAAATACTACTTCAAGCTTCAAGGGCATACATATAATCAATCAACAAGCTATCGCCATCTGTTAAAATTGTTATTTGAGCACATGTGCAGTGCTATGGTCTGATAGCCTTCACATTTTCTTCAAATTTCAGCTATCAAAACGAAGGCAGGAATAGTATTCCAACATTATTACATATGTGAGTTCATTAGTAAATAATCTTATTATCAAAAAACGCATAACCTTTGCATGGACATACATTCACAACATTTCCCACCACCTAAACCTTGGAGGCTTGAACAAGCCTACTTCATGCCTTCAAACCCATTACTGATTGGGGTCAGAAATAATTTTAAGTATTCAAGGCAATTTATAAATAAGTATTAACCCTTTTGATATTAGAAAAATATAAAACGCTTTTGGAGAAAGTATAATAACTTACCAAATCCAGTGAAATCAGTATTCAAATCTTTAAGAAAAGCCATGCATAAACATAGAACGCCATCTGTTGAGTCTTTATATAACTGTAAAAACAAACAAAAAATGAATAAACAAAAATAAAATTAAAATAAATAAATAAATTGCAAATAATAGAATTTTCCCACTTTCCCTCCTAATATTAGTATACATGCAAATCAAACAATGTTAAAAATTTACTGATTTGTTTTTCAAGTATGAATTTTCAACAATTTTTTTTTTATATTTGAATTTTTAGTATATATATACACATGTCCAGAATTTTGATAGCTAGTTCAAATTTCTAAATTTTATATTAACTTGATTATATGGAATCACAAAGAAATAAAAATTTATGCAGCTGGAAATGCTCAAATCCATTTGATTTTTCATGTTAAATATTAAGAAATGTAACAAAACTATTTGGTCACATCAACGTTATGTAACCAATTTAAAATTGTTTTTGCAGTTTTTAAAAATAAAAACAGGGTATTATTTCATTTTCAAAATAAATTTAAAATTACCCGAATCATTCTATTGCGGTAATCCTATCAATAAGTGGCTAATTGTTTTCACTAATGTTGTTTTAAAGAAAAGTTTTACATTTTAACAGCACTCAATAATGATTAGCACATTCAAAGAGGGATTTCATTGTAAACAAGATGTCTTAAAAATGCAGTACAACACATTAGGCAATACAGATATGAAAATATCTCATTTAGGATTCGGTAAGACATTCTCAAAAAATTACAAAGGGCCTACAAAATTCTCAGTAGAATTCTAAAGTGTGAATAATTAAGGTGGGTCTGCAATTGGAGGTCATCACAGTGCAGTGAATGAGGACGAAGCTTGTGCCGTGGTTCAGAAGGCCCTAAAAAGTGGCATTAATTACATCGATACTGCACCTTGGTATGGGTTCGGAGTGGCAGAAACAGTTTTAGGAAAAGTAAGTATGACAATTTTAACTTATAATAAAAAAAATGCAATTGTAAATTTAGATAAGAAAATAATTGAACCCAAGTATATTTTCAAATTTTGTTCCTTTACAAAAAATTATTCTACCTAGATTTCTTATAAAAATCCACATTTATTTTTCTTGCAATTCTAGATTATTTGGCTCAAAAATCATGCATTTTTAAATCGTAATTTCAGAAAAAAAAATCAAGATTTTGGTCTAAAAGTCACGATTATGCAAAATCTTGATTTTTAAAATAATTTTCGGTCTAAAAATCATAATTCCAAAATCATGATTTCTAAACTCACAATTCCATAAAAAAATTATGATTTTGGTCTCAAAAATCACAGTTTTTAGGCGAAACAAACTAGAACTGTAAATAAGAAACTAATTGAAAAAAGTAATTTACAACTCCGATATACAACTTAAGGCATTAGGGGATGTTCCACGCCAAGCATATTATATCGCGACCAAGGTGGGTCGCTATGACCCGGACCATACCAAAATGTTTGATTTTACTTCGGCAAGGGTGGAGAAGAGTGTAGAAGAAAGTCTGAATAAAATTGGCTGTGGCTACTTGGATATTATTCAGGTTTGTGTACAACGCAACTGCATCGATTAACTTATTGTAAAATAACCCGATAAAGCATCTGAGCAATCTTGAATATTGCAACACTGTAATTCAATTAGCAGAAGGAATACTTAATGTTAGGTGGTAACCAGTAATAAATTGTAAACTCCACAGGTGCATGATGTGGAATTTGCTCCAAATTTGGAAATGATCCTCAACGAAACTTTGCCAGCACTGCAAAAAATTAAAGATGCTGGTAAAGCACGTTATATTGGAATCACCGGATACCCTGTGGAAACTTTGAAGTAGGTTCCAATTTTTAATATTTACCCTTGGCGGGGGGTTTAACAGTAAAACTGCAAATTTTACTCATAGTTTCGGCATTGAAAGTGCAGAAAATCTACCATATTATGGAACACAAACTGCAAAAAAACTGTGGACCCAGTAAAAGTAGTCTGCAGAAAAACTGCAGTTTGGAAGGTTTACTGCAGGTTAAAATGCAATGAAAATGTAGCAGTTTACACTTCTGATCTTATGAAACAACTAGCTATATAAATTTAGATCATACATACAGAAAATGTGAATTTTTGTTGTTGTCTTTACAGATTTTTCTGCAATTTTTCTAGAGATACTGAAAAACTGAAGAAAAAATGCATAAAAATAATGCACAATTTCTTCAGTGTGGGAATCAGCTACATATTTACTTTAAAACTGCAAATAAACAGCAGAAAATTCAAATTTTCTTGGAAAAGCAGCAGAAAAACTGCACTTTTTCATATTTTTCTTTGTTATTCCACGGCTTTTCTGCAGTATTTCCCATGTTTTTTTATAGTTTGTGTTCCATAATACGGCACAATTCCTGCAACTTTTAACATCAGAAAAACTGCAAATTTGCAGTTTTTCTTTGGGATTGCCAAGCTGCCACATAATAATTGTATGATTTCCAAAATTGATGAAAATATTTGATTGAATGTTTGCATAGAACAATTGTAGAACGAAGCAGAGTGCCTATCGATACCGTATTATCGTATTGCCGCTGTTGCCTTCATGACACAACACTTTTGGAATACATTCCATATTTTAAGGTACAGTCTCATTAGTAGCAAAATTTTTTCCAATTTATCATTGACTGAATTTTGTGCTCATTTCTGCAAATCTTATTTTTGAAACTGCTAACAGTCCAAGGGAATTGGAGTAATCGATGCAGCTGGCGTAGGGATGGGTCTGTACACAACAAACCCTCTTCCTGATTGGCATCCTGCAGGATCGGAGATCCGACAGACATGCGAACAAGCAGCAGCCTATTGCCAGGTACATTTGCAAACCTTAAAAATATTAGTTTACCTTCTATTAGCCTACTGTAAACAGGATCTTTAGGATAGGAAAGTGAATTTTACAAAACTAGCCATATATTTCAACTTGAGTCAACCAGGACCAAGTACTCACCTCATAAGCTGTGCGCAGTAAGTATATTAGTCGAAAAAGTTTCACTTTAAATTCTTCTGACATTGATACCGCAAATAAATCCTCTGTACAGAACAGATATTTTGGAGCAAAATCTAGACGTTTGTCTTAATGGGCTTTCGGCTACTGAAAATCAAGTATTAGAAGACATTCAAAATAAGTAAGCGAAAATTTTCTACTCTTATTTTTTTGTCCATATGTTACTACTTTAGATGCTAAAATAACCATTTCAATATGGTTACTAAATTACTTATGTATAAAGGATTTTAAGATTAACTTATCTAAAGAAGAAGTCTATATAGTTCATTTTCATTAAAGCAAACACTCACAAAAACTAATCTAGATTTCTTTTTCTAAAATCCAGGTTATTTGGCCCAAAAATTGGATTTTTTAAAAATTTTGAATTCAGAAAAAAAATTAATTTTTGCATTGCACTCTGGATTTCGGTCTACAGATCATGATTCCAAAATCCCAATTTTAACAAGATCCTGATTTTTAAAATCACAATTCCTTGGAATTTCGATTTTGGTTTCAAAAATCACGATTTTTGGGTCCAATAAACTAGATTTGTAAATATAATTTTTTTCTTCAAATAATTTAATTATTTTTTGTAAGGACCACTAACTGTTATATATTGACAGATTTTTTAAAACCTGCAACATAAGACACTGGGAAGCAATAGAAATTGCTAAATATTGGAAGAAAATGGAAGAAAGTAAGAAGCAGAAGTGATTTTGAAAATACTGGTCAAGTTATATTGTTTTAGCTCAATAAATCACATTATCATCAAGGAATTTGTAATTGTTAATTAAATTAATTAACTAAAGCGACCAATCAAGTTCTATAATAACTGGTATTTACTGGAAGCATGACTATTTTATCCGATAAGAATTTTTAAAGCAAAGTAATTATATTTCTAATATAAACATTATGGAGTAAAACACTTTTAAAACAAATATTAAGCATAATTATTTTCAGACTGAGAATTTTAATGTAACGTGTCAATATATTATTGCTATATAAATTATACCTCTATTACAACAAGTAAAAATAATGGTAATTTAACATGGTAAATCTTTAGTTTGTCTAAATTAATAAATTAACCCATGCCGAAAATAATTTAATAATTTTACATGTGTAAATATTGAAATTTGTCAAGCTTTCATTTCAAATAGCCTCATTATTTTGTAAAACAGTTGCTATTTCAACATATTTGATTGAATTTGGAATAAATATCAAATATCTACATTGGTACTAACCCAAAAAACGACAATTTTTTAGCCGAGAAACTAAGTCACGATTTGAAAAATCTCGACTTTTGGGCTAATAATTTAATATCAAGAAATAAACAAAATGACTTTACCTAAATTAAGTTTGAAAGCTTTTCTTTATGCTGATGTGAGGGAAGGTCTGTTGCCACTGCCTGTAAGTGACAAAGTCGATTTGACCACAGAAGGACAGGTCGAGAAATTTCATATTCGGACAGGATTTCAACAATCTACAAGGATTAAATTTAAGAAAATTATGGAGCTGCTCAAGATTATCAAACCCACGAACACATTGATTTATTTTGACAACGAATACCTTGGCAGGCTTAACGTGCTAACTTCTCTTGTTCCCAAAATGTCCAACTGTTCTAATTTAGGACAATGTTTACCAATGGCCAAGATATCATTATCACAGATAGTTCTGCACGATTAAAAATATTATTTTTGATAATTTCACTACAAACATGAGATGACATTATTATGAACCTTTTATTACCTCAAAGCAGTAAGAAACAGTTTACGTAAATTGCAGCATTTCTGAGCCAAATCCACAATGCATCCCGTACTAGAAGAAACTTCATTGCTGAAAATACAAACCATTGGGCATAACTCACGTCAATTCAAATCAGAAGTCCAACGATAGGATCTGTTTTAGCCCTAAGTTCCAGCAGTTGTCTTGAATAAGAATGTCTGCTTCTCTAATGATAATTTTATAAGAAAACGCCGCCACCAAATTTTCATTACCAGACTAGCCAAACATACCACTTGGGATATTAAGTCGAGCGACTACAGCCCTTTATTCTACGAAAGCAGTTTTGCTGAAAAACTTCATTGACAAAATAGTGAACAGTCAATATAATGTTTTTCAATTTTCCTCGTTTTTTCGATTTTTACAAGAGTGTGAGCCAAATAATTGGTCACTTCATGAAAGTTATTTTTTTTTAAATTTATTTCAATTTCAGTGCTACGAAATTAGTTTTGAAGAAAGACCCATTTACAAAAATAGTGAATAGTATTATCAATCTTTTTCATTTTTGTTTTAGCTCAAATACACGAACCTGAGCATTTAACATTGAAGTTACATTCAATATCTGCCATGACTATCTCAGGACAAATCCTAAATATTCTTTATTCTTTTATTTTTTATACCGAGGTTTTACGTAAAATATAACTAAAAATGCTTACTACAGGGTTCCCACTAATTTTTACTAGTTGATTTCCCTGACTTTCCCTGACCAATTTTCAAAAATTCCCTGACCAA
>JAQIXP010002097.1:0-16043 GCA_034700285.1 Proteroiulus fuscus | reverse complement strand
AGTGGTTTCAGTTTGAAGAAAACGAATTTAACATTGAAATCCCCATAGGCCCACGCTGTTAAAAGTGTGGACAGCCCACTTAAGCATACTGGAAGGGAATTCCCTATTATCACATAAGTGTGCCCTCATATGTGCTGTATCACAAACAATTAAGCATTTGAGATTATGGAAATTTAAGGCTGGCACTTTACTAGCTGATGAAAATTTCCCTGACTTTTGCTTGAAAATTTGAAATTTCCCTGACTTTTCCAAGTTAGTCAGGTGAGTGGGAACCCTGAATAACTGATTCAAGTAATAAAAATCGATTTGAACAAAAAAAAAATCAAGTTTTCCCAACCCTGAAAGCAAGATATATAAAAGCCCAACTATGCACAAATCCATGCAATTCACAATTAAGTCTTTATGCATGTATTCGTTTTTTCATGTTATGTTAGTGCTAAATCATATTTTTAATGCTATTTTGATTAGGTGGAAGTGGAGGAGGGGGTGGAATTGTTGAAGAATTACAGCCTTATGCAACTTATAAACTTCCGCCAGATGGTAAGACAGAAAACTTCACGGCTGAAGATTGGAAAAAATACGAAATCTATGCCGATGGTCAAGGAAGTGAAAATCCAGATTCTAGTAGGGCAGTAAGTCCATTTTTGTATGTGTTGCTGGATAACCCCTATAATTTGGCAAATGTGCAATGCACCGATGTTTGCAGTGATTGCCTAACAACTAGGGTCAATTAATTATCATTCTGTAAATATGCAATCCCAGTATGCATGTGTGTATTGTTAGTTTGCTGTCCACTTAAACTTGAACTTATATATTTAGATTAATTTATTCCCACTATTTCAATGATAAATTTTCCTAGAAACAAATATTATCATTCAAAAACTGGCTATATGCCTAATATTTAAATGTTTACTAGTCCTATATAGGAAATGCAGACATTTATTTCCCAAATTAATGAAAAGACGAGCGAATAATGGTGGTTTTTGCTCCAAAAATACAGGAATATTATAGGAATTGTTAGCAAACAGATACTACTAATAACATAAGAATTTCTTCCAGGTATAATACAGGAATTTCTGCCATATTATACTAACTTTGCAGAGCAGGTTTTCCAAATAGAAGTATTTAAAAGAATTAATTGTCAGTGCTTTTATTGATAACTTAATTAAAATTTAGGAGAATTAGAATACTCGTATGAATGAATTATAAAGACATTGAAAACTACGTGTTCTCAATGTAGCAGTTTTGAAAAATATGGTCTATGGGAAAATTGCCAAAAATATTGTTCAAAAGGGAATCTTTTTATGTAAAATCTAGGAAGTTTAGACTTTCTGTGATACTTGTGTCTTAAATATGGATTTTGCACAGGATAACAAAAGTTTGCAAAAATTGCAAAAGCATATCGGGATTAAAATATAAAAACGGGCAATAATTCAATAAAAATTAAATAGCAAAAAATTAATTTAAAAATAATCTTATCCAATTTACAAAATATGAAAGTTAATAAAAAAATTGAGTTGATGCCAGCGATTTTAAACTTTTAGTAGTTATTAAGTACTTTCGCATCAACTTTTGTTCATTTTAAAATTGTACTAAATTACAGATGAATGATGGCAAACTTAAAAAAATTTCAAGCAAATTTTTCTTTAAAGCATGCAAACATTGCACACATCAAAGTAGTGCTCATCAGCAAATTTCCCCTAAAAGCAGGCAATCATTGCATACATGAAAGCAATTCTCGTCAACTATGGTAACCTCTGTAAACTCATTAAATGTTGTTAATCAGATTTCTTTTTTAAATGTCAGGTTGGCTCTGGATCTGGATCTGGCAACATTTATCCTATGCTGAAAAAAGAAGAGGGCCATGGCCCAGATTCTTCCCTCTCCGACGACCAGGGTAACACTCATTGGCAGCAGCTTGTTGATCTTCATCTTACACAGATCCATCATGTCTTAGGTTATTTTTCATTGGGTATTTGAATGATGTGGATTCCTCTAATAATACCCTAACAAGACACAATCTCACCCCTTTCCTTCCAAAATTGACCAGCAAACTAAATACGTTGCACAATGGGTTTTGGGGCCACCCTCTTTATTTTTCAAAATCCCAAACTTCTGAGGCCAATGTGATAGCCAAGACTTTAATATTTGTGTAAATGAGGCCCATTTCAAGCTCTTTTATGAAATTTACATTCCAAATACTATCATTTAACTTGGGTTGATGTTTGATCTAGTAACTAATATATTTCACTATGTATACTCATTAATTTGCTGGCTGAATGTGCAGTAAATGTTGTTTTTTTTATTTATTTATTTTTCTTTTGTACCTATGTGAGTAAAGATGAAAACAATGCATTAATATGGTCTTACACTTCTGCTCGTCCTGAAATGATCCAAAAGTGTATTTTTTTCCTACGTTTAGAGTATGCTAGTCCGGTACGCAGTTCGGACACCAGTGATTCTAATTCAGGTTCTTGCCAAGCGCCAGATGGCGCCGAGGCAGCAAACACGCAAGGTCAAAGGCCACGTCCAATCGAGAAGATAAGAAAACCAGGAAGAAGAGCAAAAGGTTAATTAATATATCGATGGCTTAATTCACAAGTAGCGAATGAGCCAATTTTTAAAAATGAGATAAGTGAACAATTGTGATCCTTGAAGTGTCTAATTCACCTAAAATTACAGAAATTATTTAACCAATACTTGTTAAAGTTACAGAAGTGAAGAGTAGAAAATACCCAATAAAGTATCATCCCTAAAAGTTACATGTAGTGAATGGTATCGTTCGTTAGTTTACCATTTAAAAATTGCTTATGGCATGGATTTTTATAACAAAAGAAGTGGAAATTACTTTTTTTTGCATTCACTTTATTCAAAAGGTATAAACTAATGGATGTGCACATTGGCTACTTTATACTTTGATAATTAAAGTCAAACTAGCGAATGTGCATTTTAAAGCCTTTTATTGTTCAAATTACTTAATTAATTTACTAATTACATTATTTAACAAAAAATAGCACATTCCTTATAAAATATAATATTGTGTTTCGTCTATTCACCAGATTTCACCCTTTTAACATTGTTTATTTCCAAATTATAACTTTTTTCCATAAAAACGCTATTATCTCGAAAGCAACTTTTGGCTTATTCGCTTCTTGTGAATTAAGCCATGGATATTATATAACTTCAGATTTCAGGGATGTGACAGAGGCACATAAGTACAGAATACAGATGAGTTAGTTTTGAGTATATGGAAAGAAATCAATATTTTATTCAAAACTTGTCTTTTGAAAAATAAATCTACCCAATTTTGTATTTTTTCTATATACTAATGTAAAAGACAACATGCAACTGTAAAAATACACCTCCAACAAATTCTGAAATGAGAGCTTAAGTCCAAATTCAAACGAATGATTAATTGAATTTTTCAAATCCTTCCAAATGTTCACATTTTCCCACTGATTTTTTTAATATTCAATTTTTTTTTATAAAGTTCACATTTTTTTCACATCTGTCCCATCCCAGCAGATTTCAAAACCATTATGTTTAATTAATGCTAATTTATTTTTGCAGTGCCAGATTTAATTTACAGGCGGCAGCAAGACTGTTGTGCCAAACCATTAACGCCTCTTTGTGACGAATGTGAAACATTAAGTCGAGTTCAACCAATCAAAATTCCAAGGCCCCAATTAGAAAAGTAAGTTTCAATTGGTAATTCAATGCACTATTTTCCCACATGAAATCAGTTATTTAATTAAAAAAAAAACACAATGCAAATGCTAACATTGTTGTCTGAACTTCCTTTTAGGCCTAGTGCTCCTGCTGCAGAAACAACAATTGACAGTCAGTTCAGCTTTCTAGACAATATGGGTTCCTCTCAAGAATCCTCAGATACAACCAAAAAAGATGAAAATGGGGATAAACAAAGTTCCAGAGATAGTTCATCAACGTAAGTTATAGCCAGTGTAAGACTGTACATAGTTTTCAGCGACTTATACATCCTTTTTAAAGGGACAGTCCCACCTTACCTCAAGCATTACTTGCAAGAAAGAGGGGTAAGAATCAAGAAGAGCTTATAAACTGAAATTTAATTTATAATTACCATTGAATAGGTATTCATTTTGAAACATGCAAATGTGGACAAAAATCTCGATGGTTGATAGTAGCCATGTTGGAAGTCATTTTGTCAATCCCTCTAGTAATAAACTTGATGGTGTACAAGTGTTTGCATGCTAACAGAGAATGTGCATAACTACTCTATTGTGATAAAGTGAAGCCAACTTGAACCACCCCTTTACACGCAGCGCCATTTTGCCTTGGTGGAAAGCTATTATAAAAATGGCGCCTATCATCTTTTTTTGAAAACATTGTGATTTCTGAATTACGGTAGAAAAACTGCAATTATTTATAAGACAGCCCTTCTTAATTATTAATAATCTTAATTGTAAGATGCAATTGTCACAGTGTGGGACTGTCCCTTTAAGGTGTGGAATTAGATTTACTATGAAATTGTTTTAATTATTGATTTTGCTGCTTACAGGGACTGTGACAACAGACGGTAAAATTTTAAAACAAAAAAACCTTTGTACAGAATTGGTCTAATCCAGAAAAGCACAAAAATTGATTTTGTTACAAATTGTTATTAATGAATTTAAAAAGACAATCAAGAAAACTGGGTAAAATATGGGTTTATAAAATTGATGACTGATTTTGTATTTTAATTCCAACCTCCAATTCCAACTTGGTTCTGCAATTTCATCGCGGAAAGTATCAGTGACGTCATCAGTCCAAGCAATGGATGAAGAAGAAGAAGAAGAATACACTATAAACCGCACGTATATTCACACAAAAAGTGTGGTCAAGCTCCCATCAAAATGCTAAATTACTCAAAAGCCAATCAAATTCATTATTTAATACCATGTTTATCATAATTATGTATTACTTATTAAAAACGAAATAACTTTTAATAGACAAAATGAGTCAATTGCATTATTTAATATATCAGTGGATATTATTATGGGCATAGTATTATTTTTATAGGCATATTTTGTGCCATATTTAAAGGGACACCCTCACTTTAAAACAACGTTTTTTAATAAGAGGATCAGAAATAAATAAAGACATTTTTGGAAATTTTCTATAAATATATTTTTGAAAAAAGCCTGAATTGGTGGAGAATGATTTTCAAAGAAAGCATCCATTTTTTTATAATTATGTGACGCCATCTACCGACTAACTTAGGTAGGCCTACTTCCATCCAGATTTTGTTATCCCCATCACTTTCATTGGTTTAATTTACAAAGATAACTACTAGATGGCGTAATTCAGTTACAAAATAATATGGTAAAATGGCGTCATCCACGTACTTTATAAATGTGCTGATTTATTAATTATGTTAAATCTGCTTAAAATACGAATAGTCTTTATTTAAAGAAGATACTTTCCTCAAGGTGAGACTCTTTCAAGATATTGTAGAATAATTCATTTGTTTTGTTCAAGTAAGCATGAGGTTAAATACAGAAAATTCCAGTTTTATGCAAGTAGAAAATTTTTGGTTTGAACTTTTCTTTTGAAGTGAAAAAGCTGAGAATGTATTTTTCAGAAATCTAAGATGCAATTGTAATACCATTGCCAGCTAATACCATTCGTACCATAGTTTCTTACGTACATGTAGTAGAAAGAAAGCAACAAATAACAAAATGTAGAGAACTATCAAAGCTACTACATTGCAAAAAAATTTTGTCGAAATTATTATTACTATTAAAAAAAAAAATTAAATGCATTAAAATGACATTGAAAAATTGACCACCACCCAGAAAATTATTACAAAATAACAATTTAATTTAAGCAAAAAGCGATTTCACCATGTTTTAGCTGAACAAATTTCCTAATTTTTGGTATATTTGACATTTCTCTAACATTTACAATTTTTTTTAGGAATTTAACTCGAATATCTTGTTTTGCAATTTTAATAAAAAATTACAAATATTAGAGAAATGTCATATATACCAAAATTTAGGAAATTTATTCAGCTAAAACATGGTGAAATCGCTTTTTGCATAAATTAAATGATTATTTTGTAATAATTTTTTCGGTAAGGTGGTCAATTTTTCATTGTCATTTTAATGCATTTCAATTTTTTTTTTTATAAAAAAGTAATAATAATTTCGATAAGATTCTTTCACGATGCCATAGATCTGATAGTTCTCTACAGTTTGGTATTTTTTGCTTTATTTCTATACTACCTTCACTTTAAAAAATAAATCAGAAATTCAATATTTATGGTATCTCTTTGACTACACGTACTGAAACGATCACGCGAAAAATGTTCCCTTTAATTTTCAATTAACTCCGCTAGTAGGCAATGCTGCATTCATACAACAGGCGAAAAGTTATATTTGAGATACCCTTTATTGCGTAATTTATGAAAACATTCAATGAGTAGGCACACTTTCTTTGATTTCATTTATCAAGTTTTATGGAAAAATGTTCACGCAATTCTAAATGCTTACTAAATCTCACAATGGGTATAAGAATATATAAAAATGTACTCACTAAAGAATTCAACAAATTTATTATAGAAGTTTAAATTATTAAATCGAAACGATATTTATTTATAGATGATCAACAAAATTTGTTTTGCTATATTTATTTAAATGTTCTCATTCCCATAAGAGATTTGTTATTGAAAATAATGACCATGGATACCATAAAAACCTAGTCGTACTTAAATATAGAGAGGTGCTTAGGGGCTAAGGACTCGTCCCTCCCCCCCACAAAAAAAAAGAATTCCTATAGAAAATGGCCCTAGAGCACAAAATTTATATAACACAACCCCCCCCCCTCCCCCATCAGAAATGCTTTTAAATAACGCCCTGTAAAATTTAAGACAAAATTCTAGAAATGCATCATTTTAAACATGACATCTCGATCAGTTACAAAGTATCAGATGTATTTTCTCTTTTGGGATTCTATTAATTCAAAATTTTAAAGAATCATTTTGCTCCCTTAATTTCAACGATAAGTCAACAGAAAACCTTTAAACTAACGAGATAACGAGAATCTCAATTAATTCGTTGTTTGAACATGTATTCGCAACAGGGAGTGACTACGGCGCTCTTCGCGCTGTACAATATAGAACAAGTACGTCAAAAACAGATTTACGCCACCTGCTGACAAGCATTCACGTCAAATATCAACAGAAAATAACGGAGTCAAAAAGAAACCAAAATGACAAATAAAGGTAAAAACGACAATATATTGGCATCAACAGAAGAGAAAAATAAACGTTCAAATTCAGGGGAATCCGAGAAGCAATAACAATCGATAAGCGAAATTACCAAAAGTGGCAAAAACCGTACTGGAATAAATCCACCATTATTTCGATAACCAATATATAGTAATGGCTTGCAATATTTAAATTATATTCAAATTAAAAAATTAACACAACAATTGATAATTTTGTTTTATTTTTCCAAAATTAATATTAATCGATCTTATTATCCAGAATCTCCTAATGCTGAGCGGAACCTTTGGTCCCATAACATCAGTTTTATCATATAATTGGGTTGACCAATACTTGACCCATTGCATTACATCTTAAAGTAATGATATCTCATTAAGTCTCATTATACAGAACCAGTACTGTACAGAACCCCTTTTTTGAGCTGTGCATATGTTTTCATAACACCAATTTTATCATACTAATACCTGGGTTAACCGTGTGCACAATACTTCTTTCTCCCATTGCATGACACCTCATTAAGTCTCACTATACAGAATCCCTTCATGCTTAGCGGAACCTTAGCTCCCATAACACCAATTTTATTATATTAAAATACTTGGGTTAGCCAATGCTTGTCTCATTGCTTGAAATCTCATAGTATTGAAATCCCATTACGTCTCATTATATACATAATCCCTTTATGCTGAGCGGAGCCTTTGGTCCTATAACATCAGTTTTATCGTATACTTGGGTTAATCAACGCTTCTCCCATTGCATGGCATCTCACAGTAATGAGATCCCATTACGTCTCATTATATGCAGAATCCCTTTGTGCTAAGCAGAGCCTTTGTATTCATAACACCAGTTTTATCACAATAATCGGGTTAACGGTTAACCATTACTTGTCCCGTTGCGCATGACATCTCATAGCAATGAGATCCCATGAAGTCTTAAGACCTGTATAGGGGGGGCCTACAAAATATCTTAGTGATAAAATCTTTAGTCTCTTATAACTGCAATACATCAAAGTTCCATTAAAATGGGATATTATTACGTCTCATGCGTGGTATCCTTAAGGAGTTCTACTGTTCTCATTAGTTCCCATTGAATTTCCTAATGAGACCGTAATTCTATTTTCGCTAGTGTTAGCTCACTATCTGATTCTCCTTGATCCTAAACTTCCCTGCATCAATCTCTATCTAATAAATATCACAATGGGTTTCCTTTTGAGAGGGGATGGAAAAGGTGGGATTTAGGGTGGGGTAAATGCATTATTCGCTAATCTTTTATTTTCCATCCCATTTTCCGTACACTGCTGTAGAAACACCACTATTTTCCATGGACAGTTCAATTAGCTTCCATGTTGGAAATCAAGACATACCGTTGACATAATTTCGTATGACATTACAACAGCACGAAAAACCAGTTTCAAAACGATTAAATTTCCTGCTTTCACGCTTTCTATTTCGGCTTACCTCAGTCAAGATTAAGCTTACAGGAAAAAAAAATAACTTTTTCCTTTCTCAATAATTTCATTTATCTTCAATCAAAATATGAAAATAAGCAATTGAGCTAGTGAACCGTGCATTTAGAAGAGAGGCCGGCTCACAAAGCAATTTATGATAATAGTGATTGCTTACACACTCGTGATAAATATGAAACTTACGAGTATGTTCTTAACAACACGTTGTTACCAAACTATTAGAGGGATGGCTAATTAGCCAGTGGGTAGGCAGCTCCTGAATGTTTAGGAGTATACACCATCTGCTTGCCTACAGGATGAATATTTCGCCTGTGGGTGGGCAATCACTGCAAACTTCGTTCGCATATCAAATGATAGAATATAGGATCTTTTTTTTTCCTCCGAAATACGGTAAAATTATTAAATTATTTATCCAAAAAATATTAAAAATGGAAAACATAGACTACCAAAGTATAAATCAACTACAGTAATCTAAAATATAGGAAATGCTGGACATCAGCTACCCCAGCTATCAATTGCTTGCATGGCTTTGAAATACTGAAACTTTACAGAAAATAAGATTAGTATTAATTCTGTTTAGTGATAATCAGACAGGAATATTAGAGAAATTTTTTCACAAGGCCTATATAAATATTATTGGAGTTCTTCCAAAATTATTGGCATATTATAAAAAATTGTACCCATAAATGCAAGCACATTATTGGAATTTTTTATCCAAATATAGCAGCATTATATGAATTTAACCAAATATATAGGAATACTATTATAATTTTTTTTCCTAATATATAAGCATATAGGAAATTCTTCCCCAAAGATACAAGCATAATATAGGATTTTCTCCCAAAATTTATAGGAATGCTGTTAAGAATTTTTTTTCAAAAGTAAAATTATATTATAGGAATTTCTTTCCCAAAAAGACAGGTATATTATTGAATTTTTTTCCAAATATATATATAGGAATACTAGTAGAATTCCATTTTAAAAAATACAAGCATAATATTGGAATTAATTCCCCCAAACAGTAGCATTATATTAATTTTCCCAAATATACAGGAATACTATAAAAATTTTTCCTCCAAAAATACAAGCATATTATAATTATAGGAATATTTTCCCAAAAAATACAAGCATATTATAGGAACTTTTTCCATTAAAATACAAGAATGTTATAGGAATTTTTTTACATAAAAACTCAAGCATATGATAGGAATCTTTTACCAACTATATTGGAATACTAAAAGTATTTTTTCTTCCAAAAATATTATTGTTACCAAAAATATTTTATATAACTTTTACATGTGGATAATTTTTTTTTTCAAAATTGCTTGAATTAAAATTTAATGACAACCTATTTTAAAAATTTAGAAAATGTAACCAATTAACGAATTACAATGACATATATGAAAATTAACTCTTGATTAATTAGTGTAGCCTTTCCTAGTTAGGCATAGTTAACATAGGGTGAATTCAACCTTCAAAACAGAAGATAAAAATAACCTTAGCAATATTTAGTGATACATTAAAACTTTAATGACATTTATAGAAATATGGGAAATCTAGGAAAATTTTACAAAATATAGAACAATTACAAGAATTTAAAATATGACTTCAGATATCGATCTGTTTTATTCTTATTTTGAACAGTGTATGCATAACCTGAAAATGTATGATGGTTATTCGACAAACATGTAAGCATGCTATAATAACATCTGTTTAATCAGACTTGACATAATTTCGCTATGTTTTGTTTGTGAATATATTTCACCAAATCTAATCAGTTTAGATTTTAAATTAAATTTTAATTTATTCGTACATCCGGCATAAGTTAAATGAAACAGGAAATTTATTTAATGTCATCATCTACCAATAGACCTATATACAATATTAAATAATAATTCCTCAAACCGGAAGTGCACAATGTAATTTCCTCATATGTTTTTTATTTTAACGAGGAATACATATATGACATATTAATGATGCATTTCTGTTACCCGGATCAATCAGTTTAACAACATTTGTTGAAATAAATTCAGTTTACGTATTCATTGCTATTTTAGAAATTGAAATAAACTAAGAAAAATATTTTTTGGAAAATTAGTAGGCGTGTGATTATGAAATCTGCCCCTAATTTCTCTCCTATCAAATGTCACAAACAGAAATGTCAAACAATAAACACGTATTTGAAATCCCCTCTAAATCTTTACCCCTAACTGAGTGGCCCCCCTACTGACCGTTTGTCATTATTTCAATGACAGCCGCTGAAAATTGCCTTTTGATTAAATCACAATTTTTGAACTATCAAAAAAATTCAATGTTAATATGTTAAATGCAAAAAAATAAAGCCTAAACATGTATAGAAAAAAGATAAATTATCGAAAAATACATGATCAAGAAGCTTCAGGAAAATATGTACCTAGGCTAGTTTTGGCAACACCCCAGTCAAGTAAAAGTCAGGACAAATTAATTTTTAATCTAAAAAAAATTCCAATGGTTGTAATAGAATATGTTGATAAAATAATAATTTTTGATTTAATAATTTTCGACATTTTATTTATCAATAAAATGTCGAAAGTTATTAAATCAAAATAAATCAAATTAAAAACAAAATATTAGAAGCATATGACATACTTGCATGGCTATCAGATGCAGGACATTTTTTGAGCATTTTCCCCCAAATATAAAACAATATTAAAGGATTTTTTTAAATAAAACTAAATAAATATTACAGTAATTTTTACCAATTATAATCAGAATATTCCATTCATTTTTCCAAATATATGGAGGAGTATTCTAAGATTTTTTCAATGAAATATTAATATTATAGTTATTTTTTGTAATTTTCTACAAATATATAGGACTATGATAGGCCTATATTATATAAATTATTCGCAAAAATATACGATACTGCATTATCGGAATTTTTACAAAAACTTTGGAATTTTATATAGGGATTTTACCTAAAAAAAACCAACCCAGGAATACGTTATTCTATCTACATGTGCATACAGGACCCTTTTAATTAACTATAAAAATATATAATAAGTTTTCCCTTAATTGTATTGGAATATTATTGGAATTTCTATTTTGTGAAAAAAAATGGGAATTGTGTACAATTAAATAGGAATATTATATCTAATTTGGCCGGATTCTATGAATTTTATTGGGTAACTTTTTAATATTTGCTTTAGGAATAAGGATATAGATATAGAATGTCAGATACAATTTAAAAACTTAGATGTCAATGCTATTACTGAAACTTTAAAGGGAAAGTCCCACTTTGAAAGAAGTGAGTTAAAAAGAAGAGCATGAAAAATTAGAAAGGGCATGAAAATTGAAATTTGATTTGAGCCTACCAATCAATAAATAAAATGTCCTGAATATATATGGATTTGGTTGAAAACGAAAAGCACAAGTAGGCGCCATTTTACCGATAGGTATGTAGCACCATCTACTGGATAAAAGGCATCAGCTCATTATGGAACACGTAGACATGCATGCCCTAGAGGGCGCCACCAACTTAAAGTGTCTGCTGACATCTAGGAAAACTGACTCAAAACATGTATTTTGCGAATATCGTGATTTCTTCAATATGGAACATTTGCTGCAATTATTATTGTCACAGACATTCATATCTAGTAAGTGTGTATAATTTAAATATTACTAGCTACAAGGTAGGACTTTCCCTGTAAGATTATATTATTGTTGCCAATATAAAGTTCTTAGTATCCAGCTCACAAGAAAATAGACGTCATAGTAGTTTCTGATTGTTTAGGTCCATTACAATATTGCCCTTTTACAAAAATTAATTTACTTCGGATTAAAAGTCACATGACTAAGTATGTCAATAACATTGGCTATTCGGCTTCCAATTTTGCATTGATAAAACACGGCACCCAACCACTTCCGGTACATGTCAGTCCTGGCACTCGCATTCTAATCCAAGAGAATAATCCCCAAATATTTACAAATGGGGAGGTTTGAAATTAACATGAGCCCTTTTGCATGCATAAACTGCTCAGGACTTTATTAAATTCACAAGTTGTTTATTTTGATTGCGATTATGCGTTTAACGTTAGAGGGAGTTGGAGGATGACAGAAAATGGCCTACTGGATCTCTAGAAAATGCCTGCTAACTGGAGAACATTACTGAAGAATAAAAGAACAAAATTTCAATCAAAATCTTATTGAAACAAATGCCTTTTGGAATAGATCACTACACCTGGAATCATTACTCTATGATCGATAGTTCTTGGACTATACTGCACTTGTCTCTGTCAGTGTAAATCACCATCGTCACACAATTTTAGTGATACCTGGTAAGCGTAACTGAATTTGGAACCCCAAAAATACCACTAAAAGTCACTTTTAGTAAAGTACAATCAAAACATCAAAGATGCGCTATCTGGGAACAACAAAGCAAAACAAAATTTATAGGGAAACGGGACACTCCCATCACGTATGCATCCCTTGTTGCCATGGTAATCCTTCCCCTTTCCTTAACGAGTTTATTTTGTTTTGTAGAACTAGTGATTTCCAGTGATACCACTAATTAACAACAAGCCCCATGATATCAATACATTTTACTAGACTTATGGCGGTTATGGTGATCACTTTGGTGAAAGGAGCAGCACAGATCACCATCACTACAGCTGAAATCACTATACTTTGACTTTAAATTTGTTTGTATTACTGTTGTCATAGAAAATCACTATCGTCACTGATATTAACACGGATCACTACAGTATCTTTCACTGAGATCAGCACAGATCACCATAGTATCTTTTACTGATATCAGCACAGATCACCATTATATCTTTCACTGATATCAGCACAGATCACCAAAGTATCTTTCACTGATATCAGCACAGATCACCATAGTATCTTTGGCTGTAATAACCACAGATCACCATAGTATATTTCACTGATGAACTGTCAGTACGTCAAATCACATGGATTAGTGGTTCCTTTTTTAGTGATCTAGCCGATGGATGATTATTATGAAACTTTTTGAACTGTTTCAAATTGACTTTGCCACGCACTAGTCTTACATCGGTCCGATCCTTTTGAAAGGTCCCACAATATATATATCGAGCTGGATATTATTTAATTCG
Source organism: Proteroiulus fuscus (assembly GCA_034700285.1). Lineage (NCBI taxonomy): Eukaryota > Metazoa > Arthropoda > Diplopoda > Julida > Blaniulidae > Proteroiulus > Proteroiulus fuscus. Next base: position 2,227 of record JAQIXP010002097.1, on the reverse strand, counting down.
TTACGGCTGATCTGGCGGAAATGGATCTATTGTTGGGTGTTGACACAGTCCTGTTGCTAGAGCGCTTCCCCATTTTCACTTCCGTCACTTACCGGCGGCTGATTCGTCCTTAATTGCAACTAATTAAACAAGATTGGAAGTATCAGAGCCAGAATTTCCTACTTTTGCCCTAAGGTCCTAAGAGGAAATAAAATAGTCGTGTTCGCTTATTTATACAATACACGTGTGGGGGCCAACAGGAAGTACAAGTCTACTCTCCCATACGTGCCACCTACATTTCCAAAAGAAAATTTTCCATCCCACTTAGTGCCTTTATTAAATTCCAAATATATTATCTATGGGGAAAACATCAAGCCTATAGGCTCCATTTTTTGTCAATGGAAGACGAATTTAATCAATAATGTAACTGTTTGCTCATAAATATGGAAATAACTATTCAAAACACGAAATAATCTAAGTTCCCCTCAGTTAATGGAGGCCATCGTTACATTTAAATTGATACAATTCATCATAATTAATATATAGTAGTAAAAATCGACATCTTGCAATTGAAAAATAAAAACGGGTATGAAAAGTATTGCATGTAAGGGGTCGTCCATAAATTTGCATCCTGCTTGTGTGATTTGCCAATTGTTATACTCTAGCTGGCTCACCTTAAGATGACAACTTTTCTAGCCTGCTTACCGCCGATTTGTCTCAAGTAATTCGCCATCCGCCACACATAGTCCCAATCTTTATCTTTGGTAAAGCGTTTTAAAGGTCTAAACATTAGACACTTAGCGCAGCACAACAAAAGTTTAAAATTAACAAAACTGTAAAAAAAGTTAACTTTTGTGTTTTTAATAAGCATTTGTTACAAAAGTGTATTTTTGTAACAAAAGTTAACCACTACTTTTGTTTTAGTAAATCCAAAAGTTTAATTTAGTTTCAACACCTCTTCTCAACTGTTACCGGCTATGTTTAGTCACATGGAGGATGACGTCATCAATGTACGAGTTGCACCAGCCACATTGCTTTTCAAGAAGACTTGGAAAAATGGCATTCCAATAATTTCTTGAGTCTTGACCATAATGACAACAATTGTGAGAATACTTAGGAATACGGTAAGCAGGCAGGCTAGAAACTTCATCATCTTATGTTGAGACAAGAGTCATAATTTGTTATTAGTTTATGCTAAGACTAACTTGCATCATGACTGCATAGATACATCCCTAAATCCAAAGCAAGGACCTTATCAATTGGAATATTATCGTTTCTGGAATTAGCAATCCCGTGCATCCTATAATTCAAATAATGTATGTCATTTTACAGGATTTTGTCAGTGTGACCAGATTTCAGTAATTTTGTCTGTTCCATTGATTTTATATCTGACCCTGCTTAGAGAGCAGTGGTTACAATGGACATGTGCGTGTCCATCTCATTCCAGTCATGTATTTGTCATACATTATTGTTACATTCAATTGGTCATTCAGTGGAATCACTTGTATACTTTTTCAATGGAGTTTTATCATTTATTTTAATGCATCTAAATTAACCGTCCATTTTGGTCCATTTAGAATGAGTGAGTGGATGGGGGGTAATCAGCGTCTATTAGGCCAATCTATTAGATTCCTTTAAAAAGACCTATTATCCCAAATTGAACAGGAGAAGAGCAACCATTCATTAGCTCCCATCTTTATTTAAATCACGTTCCAATGTGCAACACATATATACATTGGGACAAATACAGAAAATGCGTATAGGCAACCCAGATATACAGGGTGAACAAGAAATCAAATTATTTGAGGGAATTCGAATTTCTTGCAAACGTAAGGGTAACATAGACCTTATGACTCTTAGAAGGACCTATCAGGTTCAATAAAATGTATTGAACACTTCAGATTCCTGTGCAACAGAAAATACAGGGTGTAGTGTATATGTCGGAAGGCGGGTTGAGCATTAGGTCAAAAGACTACTAGCATTATTATACATATATACACTACAGAGGTATACCTAAAAGAATATCAGGATTACAAAGTGTTACATTTGCTAAGCTAGTATTGATAAACACATATGAATTCTTTAATATGGTTTCTAACCTACAGTTTGCCATACACCATAGGGAGCCTTTGGAAATGTCCATTGATGGTAGGCAACTGCAACTGATCAAAGTAAAGTATGTATACAGGCAAGTAAGTCCACCAATATCGCATGGAGGCATTTTGGATCCTCTGAGCATGCGCAAACC
>JAQIXP010002096.1:0-16048 GCA_034700285.1 Proteroiulus fuscus | reverse complement strand
AAATGGAATTAATTTCAATTATCTATAACATCAGCATAAATGACTTATGACAAATAATAATAATAACTAATGACTGATAGTAATCAAACCTTAGTCAGACCATGACAACCTTATGTGACCATGGTTAACTTACTATGCTCCATTATTTATGAGACATGTTTTCGCTAACTTTTAAGTTTTATTTGAATTTTTTTTTTAAATATTCTTTGAAATTTTGCTCGACTGCTTCTCCATTTCTAGTTTATTTCAAAATCATTTTCGTTTTATTTATTTTGAAATTTCTTCTCTGAATTTTAAACATTATCTCTTTTTTGCATTAGTTTCTCATAAGTTTCTGCTTTTCTGAATAACCCATTAAATTTCATATTAAGATGTCTATACTCTCTCTTTTCTTAGCTTTTTTTTTATTTTTTCTCACATCTTGCATTTTTAGTTGTTGTTGTTGTTTATTCTCTCTCGAGTTTTCTGCTCAAAATATATTTTTTTATTTTTTGTTGGCATTTTCCACACGCTATCTTTCTCTCATATTTTTTTCCCAATAAATTCCACTTGGAATTTTTTTTTGTCGAGAATCTAAAAGGCAACTTCGAATCATGTGGAAATGCATTAAAAAAAGGCAATCATTTGACTTTCACTCTCTTCTTGTACACACTCTCTCTCTCTTCTTGTGAAAAGCAAACAAGGACACCTAATATATGATAAGTAGATATCAGTACATTCACTCTTTAAACACTTCATAGTCTCGAGAAGACACATAGCAGACCAGTTTTATTAGGATGAGTCGCAAAGTCACTGGAGACCAAGTTTCCTGTTGGTTTTTTTTACTCTTGCGAACATGTGGCGCCATCTCCTGACTCAGTATTTAAACATTTTTTGTTGGCATAACATGGTGTGTGCATGTCTCGATGCTTTTTAACATGAACACTTATGGAACAGGTGGTGCAGAAGTGGCAATTACTATACTACAAAGACAGCTATTTGCCCTTAAATTGTTTTTGTATAGATTTGGGTGGCGCCATCTAGTGACTCAGTATTGAAACACATTTTGTTGGCATGACATGGTGTGTGCATGTCTCGATGCATTTTAACATGGACACTTATGGAGCAGGTGGTACAGAAGAGACATTTGCTATATTGCAACTAAGCCGATCATTTAGCCCGTGAATTGTTTATGTTTAGGTTTGGGTGACGCCATCTAGTGACTCAGTATTTAAATATTTTTTGTTGCTAGCATAACATTAAAGACATATAAGGTCTAAGACGTATGTCTCGATGAGTTTTAACATGGGCACTGTGACGCAGAGATGGCATTTATTATACTTCTAAGACAGTTATTTAGCCCCAGAAAGCTTTTTGTGCAGGTTTGGGTGGCGCCATCTCGTGGCTCAGTATTTAAACAAATTTTGTTGGCAGCATAACATCAAGTTTTTATGTGCATGATTTTGATGCAGTTTAACATAGGCTTCTGGAGCAAGTGGTAATGAAGTTACATTTACTATACTCCTCCATAAATTGTTAAACCTTTAAAATTGTTTTTGTATAATTTTGGATGACGCCATCTAGTGACTCAGTATTTAAACATATTTTGTTGGCACATAATAAGATGTCATTAAAGTTCGATCATGTCTCCATTTGATGAGCATTTCTGCCAATGAAAGTTCATTGTTCAACCACCAGCCTATGTTATTGCCAACAAAATTTGATTGCAGCACTAACCTTGAAGTGGCGCTACTGCAGTGTGTAAACATACATTCAACCACAATTGTCGATTTGTAACTGTTGTGACGTTTCAAACCATTTTCCTAATGCTAATTCTCTAATGTAACCCTAATTATAATGCTTTTTGTGTGTGCATGCTTGTGTTTTGTGTGTTTGTGTTTAAACATATGCTTTGTGTTCCGTCTTTTCCAGTTGAACTTACAAATGGACAGTTGACCCCCAACAGCAACACACCTCTACTAACCCAGGCCCTCTCAGGTAGATGTTATGGTATCACAATTTTTAACAACATTTCTAAAACCAACATCTTAGTTATAGTCTTTGCACTAGGCTACTTATCCCATAATGCATCTGTGGCTGTACTTTTGAAATATCTTGGCCTCTTTGGTGGCCATCTTGATTCTGCATTATAGTATACTTCAAATTTGGGAAAATTTTCAAATTTCTGGAGTGTGTTATGAGTGCTGTTATTTAATTCATTTAAATTTTAGGGAATTTTTTCATAAATTTTGGCAATGGGACTGTTGACCTTCCATACCCAAGGTCACCCTCAGAGAGGTCTCAAAGCGCCATCTATGAACAACAAATCATAAGAAAATTGTAAATGACACCATTGCAACAGGGGATGATTGCTGGGAGTGTCCTGTTTCCCATAGGATTTTGCTTTGCTTTGTTGTTTCCAGATCGCGCTTTAGGGCCTATCTGAAGGTGAATTTTAAGTAGGGCCTATTGCTAGAAGTTTTCCTGATACGAAAATTTGGGACTTTTTAATTCAAGCTTTTTATAGTCCACTTGCTGACCAAGGAATCGTGTGACGTCATATGTGATTTTTAATTGGAGGGCGGATCATAAAGTACCTGAAAATAGGAATCTTCTGCTAGATGTCATGTCACCTTTAAGGGGATTTCTAAAACTGTAGCAAATATTTTTGCATTAACTGCTCCTTAAGAATTCTCTTTGAATGGAACTTTCATGGTTTAAAATCCTTAAAAATCAAAGAATTTTTAATTTCTAGGGACATCCATAAATTTTTGGCTATTGGGTTTCAATTACATTACATGTCCCGGGTGATTGCGACCAATTTTGAATGTCGTGGCACAAGGTCACAGACTGTGGACATTGGCCACTCTGCAATGCTCACACTAGAGGGTCAAAGGTCAACTGAGTGGCGCCAACCGTTAGGTTCTTGGCCGTTTTGCGCTGCCAAATTTCCTCTCTTAACTGCTTTTTCACAATATTTACTGCCTTTTTTCGCTGCTGGCACATCTCGTAATGGCATCTTATTTTGCAGTGATTTTCAAATGACGCCCATAAAATCGGTTGGGCTTAACGCCCCAAAACTCGCCCCCTGTTAGGCTGTTATCTTCACTTCGGCAAGTAGTTATCGCTGCTTTATATGCGAATTTACACTGGAGTTAAAACCTTGCTTAAACTTCAAATTATCCCAATTGCTTTTGTGTTTTTGACGCTTTTCAACTTCAAAGTTAATGCGTCAAGATAAATGGAATTGATCTGCTGTCTTTTCTCCTTTGTTTGCTAAGTATGGGGGACCATTTGTGCAGAATGGTAAAATTGCAGAGGGTCTTGATGCCGTAAGTTCAGAACTCTTCGGTGCTTGTTTTGAGTATGTGTCCTAACAGTATACTACTGGTTCTGTGGTTAGATTTAGGGTATAAAGTTCCAGTTCTGTACTTGTTGTATGGGGGACCATTTGTGCAGAATGGGGAAATTGCAGCGGGTCTCGAGCCGTAAGTTCAGAACCCTTCGATGCTGGTTTTGGTTATGTGTCCTGACAGTATACTACCAGTTCTGTGGTTAGATTTCGGGTATATAGTTACAGTTCTGTACTTGTTGTATGGGGGACTGTTTGTGCAGAATGGGAAATTATTGCAATGGATGAGCCGTAAGTTCAGAAGTGCTGATTTTGGTTGGTTGTCCTGACAGTGTACTACTAGTTCTGTGGTTCCAGGGTCAGATTTTGGGTATATATAGTTCCAGTTCTGTACTTGTTTTGGATCCTGCAACGTATCTAGTTAGTGTTCCGGTTGGTTTCTTGTTGATTCCCTTTTCAAAAGGAAAGCACCATCTATGATGAATGGCTGTCAACTACCGGTTGTCCCATACTTAATTTGTCATAGACTTATGACGCCACCTATGATGAACAACTTTCAGTTACTATTTTGTCCTATACTAAAATGGCGACCTGTGTTATTGGCCATAGACTTATGGCGCCATCTATGATGAAGAACTTCCAACTACAGTTTGTCCCATACAACAATGGCGCCCTCTGCGATGGATTTTCACCCTCAGACACCTGCCAAAGCGCCATCTGGGAACAACAAAGCAAAACAAATCAGTAAGGAAGAATATTTAAAGGGATCTCCCCTCTGGATTTTGTTTTGCTCGGTTGCTTCCAGATGGCGCTTTGGCCGGTTTCTGAGAGCGAAATTTTAATATACCTTATAATTTTGAAATTTCTTAACTTTCTTAATTCAAGATTAGTTTTTCATCTTGTGAAATGCAGGATATTGGTTGTCAGCATCACCATTTTCACATTTTGGGGCTGGTTTTTCTCCCAAAGTAGGCCTATATACTTCTTCTGCACGGGATATCTGTAAATGTTTGTGCCTTTAACAATTATAATGGCGGATTTTATTTACCCTCGGAGAATCGGATATGTACTCGATTTGTCGAAACGAGGCAGTTTGTCAACCTCAAGACGGTGATTCCAAGCACCCCCGAATGCCTTTTTTTTTCTCCTTCCCCCTTTTCGACTTGATTAAGCCGTTGAAAATCTTTTGAACATCCGAGCTTTGGGGATAATTAATGCCAGAATCTCGATAAAGGAGCATTTTGACAATGATGCATGGCCACCATTTTGCTGTCGAATGCAAATTTTCAAATGGGATCTGCATGGCGGATGTTGGGGGAAGTGCTGGCAATTTTCTCCCGAATTTCCTGATTACGACTTTGCTGCTTTTCTCTCTCTCTCTCTCTCTCTCCATTTCCATTTGTTGGCATTTAAAACTTTGGGGGTTTTGTCTCTTGTATTTATTGCCAGTTAATGATAAGCACGAATGGCAAGTTCTTTCATTAACAATGTAAATATGATAATGACGGAAAATTGAGCTTTTCCTATATTTGCTCGTCGCAATGGTGAGTGACGCAGTTTGGCTGGCGTTTTTCTGAAACGATTGCAAATGATAATGGCTTGTCGTTAAAGTGAATTCATGCATTGGAATTAAGCGCTGAAGTTGGGACGATGTTCCTCTGACGGCCATCTTGGATGTGGAGAACAAAGGCTTTTTGTCGTTTTTGTCTGGCCCATGTTTGTCGTATTTTAACACAAGGTGGGCCCTGGTGGGGACGTGAAAGTGATCGAAATTACAAAATTACGAAAAAAGACCGAAATTCCAAACTACTGTTTTTTCTTAAACCGTAAGTCCAAACTTTGAGCTCTACATTCTGATTGGCTGAGAGAAAGGTTGACTTCAAGTTTGGAGTTTGGTCTAAGGAATTCACATTTGCCATTTTGGTCTTTTTTCATAATTTTGCAAGTTTGATCACTTTTACGTCCACTCCTATAGTTGGTTACTATAAATTCCATGGTTTTTTTCGCCTAAAATTGTGTCTTTTAATGGCACCAGACACGAGGATGGTAACCCTGAGAAACAAAAGATTTGCAAGAATGATTTTATCGCTTATGTCGCTAATAAGTTTTGTGATGGGTATTCAAAGAAAAATGGGTACAGTTCCCCATTTTTGGGGCTAAATTTTGTAATTTTTTTTGCAAAATAATGTAATTGTGATGATTTTTATATAATTTAATGGCGTCCGGAGTAAGTTTGCTGCTACTCGCCAGTTGTGGCGTAATTTCAAAACTATTCGGGGGTGGGGGTGGGAATATAAAATAATGTTCCCACATGTCCTGGAAATCCTTGAAAAACCCTGGAAAAGGGAATGTGACAGGAAAAGTCTTTAAAAGTACTGAAAAACATTTTTAGTCCTTGGAAATCCTATTATGTAACCTATTCTGTCATCATCTGTAAAGGCAGAAAGACGGTTTTTCTCAAAAAAAAAAAATAATACTGAAAATGCTTGAAAATAATCCTTGAAAGTCCTGGATTTTTATTTCTTTTTTGTGTAAGAACCCTCAATAAGAACACTCACTTTTTATTGCATTTTGCTATAGAAATGCAGGGGGGGTACCTTGACCCCACCCCCATAATTATGCCACTGCCCAGCAATGAACCTGGAAATTATCTAATCATTGGTGGTTTATTATGACCTAGAGATAATTCCTTACAAGGTCACAGCGCAATGCAGCAAAAATGAAATTTGTAAGTTTCGACCATTGTACAGCCGCAGATTCATTCGATGTTTGCATTCTTGCCCCTAGTTATGGCATGCCGTTTACCTGTCATCTTATTTACCTGTGTTTTACTGTTTCGTCACATGTAATTGGGTCTCTCAATTATTTGTTTCTAAAATCTTATACGTGTCTTTGTCTTATTGTGCGGTGGCCATTTTGTTTCATGTTTGTAACACTCTTACATGCATTCTAACACACTTTTAAACATTTTCTTTCCTGGATGCTATTCCTTGGGTATAATTGAATGGTTAAATATTTCAAAAAGTTTTAGACGATGACCTGATTTTGTGATCCAAAGTTGTACCAGATTAGCATGGAAAACAAGATGGCGGCGGCACTCGTGTTTTTACTATTTACCCGCTTCATTTTCTTTTAAACCTGTTTGGTTTTTTTTTCTTTCATACATAGTTTCTTCAGCACTTCCTGTTTTGAATAACTATGGACCACAGGGTTTCGGTCCTCCGACCTCACCTGCTAATAACCGTGGCTTCCCACCGGCTAATAGTCCAGGACCCATAGACATGTACAGCTCAAGCACAGACAACGTAGGATATGTGCAAGCTGCCAGTCCACAGCCTTCTGGATTTCCAGCAATTGCAGTCAGTCGAGTGAACACCCTAAACGTGAGTTAACTGACCGTGGTTCTGGTGGTCACTTGCTTTTAGACCATTACTACATGTTAATCTCGGTTTTGGAAGCCATTATGCCATATGTTAGTTGGATGTTTTTGGTTTCAGATTACTTTCAGATTTGTTTTGAATTCCCATAATGCATTCTGTTCTTATTGCTCTTTTTGAAAAACTGAGATTTTTGAATCGGATTTAACATGGGGGATTTTGTGTTTTGAAGGTCCTTCCCCTCTCTCTCCCCCCCCCCCCCTTACCTTTTACAATATTTATGAAAAATAATTGATTTTAAAACTTGAAATTTTGAATGGGAATTAATTTGGGGAGTTTCGTGTTTTTGAAGGTCCCCCCTTTTGCTTTTTTTTTTACAATTTTTATGGAAAATAATTGATTTTAAAAATTGAGAATTTTGAATGGGAATAAACATGGCAATTTTTGGGTTTTGTAAAGTCCTCACCCCCCCCCTCCCCCTTAGTTACCACTTTAAAATATTTATGGAAAATAATTGTTTTTAAATACTGGGAATTTTGAATGGGATTTAACATGGGAAATTTTATGTTTTGTAAGTTCCCCCCTTACATACCTTTTTACAATATTTATGGGAACAAATTATTTTAAATAACAAATGAGAATTTTGAATGGGATTTAACATGGGAAATTTTGGGTTTTGTACGGTCCCCCCTTACTCAACTTTTTATAATATTTATGTTAAGAAGAGTGATTTTAGATAAAAACTGAAAATTTTGAATGGGAAAATTTTATGTTTTGTAAGCCCCCCCTTCGATCCTTACTTATTTTTTTTACAATATTTATGGGAAGAAAAATGACTTTAAATAAAAAATGAGAATTGTGAATGGGATTTAATATGGGAAGTTTTGTGTTTTGCAAGGTCCCCCCTTACCATTTTCAAATATTTATAGGAAAAAAGCATTTAAAAAATGGAGAATTTTTAATGGGAAATTTTTCATTTTATGGAAATCTTAGAATTCTGAGAGATTTCACATGGGATTTTCTCCTAATTGAATGAAAAATTCGAAATTGCAGTACATATGTAAAATGGTTTCCAAAAAAAGGTTGCAGTTATTTCTGAAAATTTGTGTTTTTGGGCATGATAGACCTACTGATCCTTACCTTTAGGACCTCAGCAATCAGCTTTGGAATGCTTATAGACTAAAATAGCACTTGTTTTTGATTAGTTAAAAGCTTAATTATGTAGTGTTTTGACTGAAATAATGCGGCTTAAAAGGTATGAGATGCCGTTTTTTGCATTATTTTTAGATGTGTTGTAATTTGTAATTCCAGATGTGTAAATTTCAGAGGTTCTGATGGTTTTGTGTTTTTTTGCTTGTTATTCCACAGGGTCCTCTGATAGCAGCTGCTTTTACTAATGGTTACCACTGAGCTAAATGACATTCACAAAGGTAGAAATTTCTCGCTTCTCTCAACTTTTACTTTAGTAACATGTAACAAGCACTTTTACAAGCATGGTTGTTGTAACTGTACTTTGTTTTTAAACGAAAAGTCTCACAGTGTACAAAGTGATCCAATTGTTATGTTATGCAAGCTTGTAGTCAGGATTTGGAAATTTGAAGAAAAATATTTGTTACCCAAAATATTTCAAAATTCTGGAAGTTTTGGCATTTGTAGAAACTTTTTAAGGGAAATATTTGGTAATTCTCAGCTATTTCTAAAACAATTGCTAATTCTGTTTTTTTTTATTTTGCCAAAAAATTTTGGCAAGATTTGGAAATTTATCAGAATTGCTTTTACTATATTCACCAATTTTCAGATATTTCTAAAATAATTTGCTAATTCTGCATTTTTTATTAGTCAAGTTTTAGAAATTTTGAAAAAGTTATCAAAGTTTTGTACATAATAGTTAATTCACTATTTCTAATAATCTGGAAACTTTTGGCAAGATTTGGAAATTTATAGGAATATTTACTATAGTTGGCAATTTTCAGCTATTTCTAAAATAATTTGCTAATTCTGAATTTTTTGTTAAAGTCTAGTTTTGGAAATTGTGAAAAGGTTATCAAAGTTTTGTACTAAATAGTTAATTCACTATTCCTAATAATCTGGAAACTTTTGGCAAGATTTGGAAATTTATCAGAATTTGTTTCTATATTCTACAATTTTCAACTATTTCTAAAATAATTTGCTAATTCTGAATTTTTTTGTTATTTTGCAGTCTAGTTTTGGAAATTTTAAAAAGGTTATCAAAGTTTTCACAAAATAAATAATTTACTATTCCTAATAATCTTGAAATTTTGGATAGATTTGGTTATAAGAATTTTTTTATATTCGGCAATTTTCATTTCTAAAATAATTTGCTAATTCTGCATTTTTTTTTATTTTGCAGTCTAGTTTTGGAAATTTTGAAAAGGAAGATTTTTTTATTATATTCTACGAGTTTAAGTAAATTTGCCAATTCTACTTTTTTTGATTTTGCAGTCTAGTTTTGGGAAATTTTGAAAAGTTTTCAAAATGTTTGTATAAATTAAATAATTATCTATTCTTAATGAATTTATAATTTTAAGTAATTTTTTTTATAAATATTTCGAAATGTGTAAGATTTTTTTTATATAAAAATTAACTGAAATTCAAGCATTTTAAACATTTCACTGAATTTTTACAAAGCAGTTTTGGGGAATTTACTAAAACAATATGATCAGATATTTATCAAAATTCTAGAAATCATTTTATATTTTGCTTCGAGATTTAGAAAAATATTTGTCAAAAATTAACCGAAAGTTTTTGAAATTTGTTTTTGCCAAATCATTTACTAATGCAGTGTCTTTCTATTGCAGTCTTTTTTCAGAAATTTCAAGAAAAAGAGTCCAAATTTGGGTATTCCATGCTTTTACCACAAAAATTTCCCAAATCTTTAATTCTCTATTTTTTGTTTTTTTCAGTCAAGTTTCGGTGGATCGTCGCAAGGGAGCTTCAACCGACTGTTTTGAGGCTACTTTTTTTAAAAAAAATTATTGTTGTCATTGTATGCTCCACACCCACCCGCCCACACCTCACGTACACACACATGCAAAAAAAAAGTCCCACCGACACTACGACCACCTGGTCACGGTCACCTAACCATCACTTCGCATCTGTCTCTTGCAGTGACCGTCGACTGGCCAGGCATCAAGTAATCCACTTTAACGTGTGTACTTGGACGGGCGTTTTTTGGGAAGCGAGGGAAGGATGGAAGGACGTAAGAACGGGAGGAAGATTCCTCGATGCACCCCTTGTATCCCTTGATATTTAGGGATATCTTCCCTAAAAAGGGCACTTTTACTCTTCTTCTTCTTCTTCTTCCCGCTGCTCCGAGGATGGTTCCCGTCTTTTCTCGTTCCTGCGTGGGACCTCGTCGGCCATTTTCTTTTTCTGCTCTCTCTTCTTTTTTAATTCGGAAATTAGCTTCTAGGTGGCCTTGTTTTTTGACCGTTCACGCACTCCCACCCCCAGATTTTTCAACTGTTGTTTGATTATCAGTTAACGTATGCCATATTTTACCACCTAGTGGCCAGGATGGAATACGGTGCAACCTGAAAGCACATTGGAAGTTCCCTCGCTGGCCACTAGATGGCAGAAAAAGTTATGGAATATGTTATGGTTAGTCAGACTAGCTTTACGTGTGATTAACTACGTATGTGTGTGTGTCAAAGACGTCCGTTGTTTTTTGTTTTTTCAAGTGCCGGATCATTCCGGAAGAATCACTTTTTTCTGCTCTGCCCCGCCCACTTCCTGCAAACAGCGCCCCCTATGAAATGTGTGTGTGTTTTACGTTTTTATCAGTTAATCTTTTTTTTTTCGTACTATGTTTTTCCTTTTTTCTGCTTTTCATTAATTTTTTGTTCATTTTTTCGTAAAGTTTCAGCAAAATGTAACCAATTTATGGATATTCCCCTCCCTCTTCGTAGCTGGTGTAGCGTACTAGTTAGTTATTCTACTAGTTAGGTGTAGTTATTCGTAGTGAAAGCACATTGGCGCAACCAAGAAAAAACATGGCAACTCCCTCTATTGCATATTTAATCAATTATTCATAATGGATCAATGCTATAAATGTAGGCAAATATGTTATACCCATTGCATGTGTGACACTTTTAGATTTTTATTCATTTTTTCTCATTTTTTTCCTCGTATTATTACTTTTATTATTAATATTATTATTATATAAGCAAGTTTATTCTTTCCCCTTAATCGTGGAGTCCGTGCTTCGTATTTTAACCAGATCAGTTTTTTATGGTATGAATTTGACAATTTTTACGATTAATCAGGAGACATGGGTTCGAATCCGGGTTCAGTTTTTTTTCTCTCTCTCATGGAAATCTTAATGCACGTATTATAACTATTTTATTCAAAGCTATTAACTAGTTATATCACCCAAATTTTTCTGAATTTTATCTTTAGCATTTTGCATAATCGGTGTCTTATCAGCGAAAAGATCCTTTCTAGTAATCATTGCCGTTTAATCAAGTATAACTCTGTTTTCTTGTTTTCGCTGTCTCTCAGGAATCCGCTATTATTTTTTTATCATAATTTTAAACTTTTTGATAATTTTTAGTCAAGTTCTGGAATTTTGCAAAAAAAAAAAAAACAGCCAGTTTAGGAAATTTGGGTTTTAGTAGTTTACATGATTTTTAACCCACTAGCGATGATCTCCTTCTTGTCGTTAACTTCCAACTCCGGTTTAGCTTTCTTTTTAATTTTGCAATTAAGCTAATTGTCTATTTTTGTATTAAAAAAACAAGAAAATGAATGGTACCATTACCCATGCGCCGTGACACTTGTATACCTAAAAATCACCAACCAAGGGGGTGGGCCTCCGTTACACTCGTAAACACGTATTACCCGTAACTCGTAGCAGTACTAGCGTGTAAAAAGCTGTTTATAAATTAATTCATATTGTTACTGCAAGCTAATGCTGCTGCTACTTAAAAAGTTGTGCTGTTGTCCTGTGTGATCGTGCGTGATTCCCCCGTACCAATTTTTTTTTCGTACTTTTAGTTTGACCCGACCCTGCCCATCCCGCAAATCCTGTACACGACAAACGTTTTTAAAGACCCGACCGTTTTCACCGGATCCGAACGGTGAAAGACGCTGTATATACATACTAGCTAGTTGCTAGATAGAAATGCGAGCTAGATTATAATTAAACACGAATTTGTCGAGTAGGGAGGGACGCACACCCGGAAATAACGTACAGAAACGTTTGTATTCTCCACCATTGCCTTGAAAGTCACCTTAGGAAACTAATAAGAACTGCAAAGTGACCAAATATGCATTTTTAGCATGGATTCCAAAATGGCCGCCGCCTAGCAGACGACTGGCGGGGCGATAGTACTGCTTAGCTACTTTGGCGCGGTTTGTCGTTAAGAACAGGAGGAAGTATTCAGTGGGCTGTCCTTACTGTAAACATAACTGTAAACATTTGGACCTGTAGCTCATTTTTACATAGGACCGCTAGCATATCCGAGTTCCACTGCCCCCATTGAGCTGACGTCGCTTGGGACAAGCGTCACTTAGACATAGTTTTGCGGTGACTGCAATACCTTTTTCCTGGTGGAGACATGTTGTAGCAAGTTTTCTGGGACAATGCTGCCAAGTAATTAATTATCCCTAATTTTTGTCAACATCCCGAGTGTAGAAAGTTTATCGGTGCTTGTGATATCTCTTATAGGAATTCCGTAGAAAGATTCTGATGTAATATCATGTTTGCGTTTTTCCAGTCCTAGTAGAAAGCAATTTTCTGAAAGGAAGGGACCTTTCCACTCCCTCCTCCCTGGAAACCCGTTAAAATTTTTTCCGGAGAGATTTAGCAGTTTTTCAATCATGTCTCGTGTAAGGCAGCCATTTTTTACCCGTCTTTCGTGCTAGTATACTGAAACCGAAACCTCGTGAGCCGAAGTGATAAAAGCAAGAAATGTGATTCTAGTGTAAATAATTTCAACCGTGTCCCGACATGTTTAGATTAGTTTTAATAACCGTGCTTGTCACCAGGTGTGCAACTCTTTTGCCCATTTAGACCGACCAGGTAGCTTAACGAGCTGTTTTAAGAATTGGTATTTTATTTTCTTCAGAAACAATATTGTAAAAGAAATATTTTTTTTAAATGAAGATTTTTTCCGATTGGTCCGAAAGCTTGTTTAAAATTTAGTCTTTTCAGCAGTTTGTAGTCATCATAGCATTGCAGTGCTGCCAAATGATAGACCCAAAATCCAGTAATTGTAGAAAAAATTTATTGGTGTGTGGAATGTCTTCCTTACACCATTGCCGGAAATTCCAGATTCACTTTAGCCGCTCTTCAGCTCCTCTCTTGGGCAGCACCTCCAACCTCCCTTTCCCTGCTTGATGAAAACAGGGAAATGTGGGCTTGATGCTTATGCCGGGCTGAGTGGAGTTTGGACGGGGAAATTGAATTGGTTTGGCCTAACCCACTTCAAATTTTTGCTGCTACTTTTTGAAAGTCTTAAAATGTCTTAGGTTTGGGCTCTCGGCTATCACTGCCACCATTATAATCTCCTCCCACAGTTCAATTTCTAGCAGAATTTCTATTAATTTTTTTCACGCACTGCCCTCTAGCTAATTTAAAGTTAATAGATTTTAGTTGTGTGAATTGTGACTATACCCTGGCTTCGGCTCGATGGATTTGCATGGAAAACCATCTCATAATTGAATTTTTGTTAGGATTTTTTTGACATGGCGGTCCTTGGTCCCTCTCGGATTTTCAGTATTTTTTTTTATGTATTCGGCATATTGATTGATTGGTTTTTTTCTGGTAGGAATTTTTTCTCTCATGTAAATGAATGGCTTACAGATAACACTGTCATGGGCATATCTTAACAACCATTTATTTTATTTTCATTTTTTGGCACATCTTGAAATTGTTTGACAACTGTTCGGCGTAAACCTTTTCTCTTTTATTTTTTTTTATCCTAAAGAGGTTACTGGAAAATTAATAATAGATTTGGTATTGCATGCTATGAATATTGAATGATGATCAAACATTTATTTTAAAATAAATATGAGATTTTTTATTCGTGGGCTCGAAGGAGGGAATAATGGAAGATTGATTGGAAAAGTGTTAGGTTTTTGCAAACAGCAGCTATTCTGAAATAAACCTTAAGATGCATGTTTTCGTGCTGCCAGATTTTAGGGGAAATGTCACATTTTCCTAAATTTGGTGGTTAATTTTTTTAAAAAAAAATTGGGTTATTTGTTTAAAAAATTCACATTTTATTAGGTTTTTTTGTTTGTGTTACCAGATATTAGGGAAAATTCACATTTCTTTTTTTATTTCTTGTTACCAGAATTTAGGGAAAATATAATAATTTGCGTATTTTTTTTATTTATCATTTCTGGATTTTAGGAAAATATAACATTTTTCTTTAATCTGGAAACATAAGAAAGAATAAGTGAAAGGGGACATTTTTTCTAACATCTGGTAACTTTATTTTTATCAAATTTTAGAGAAAAATTTCACGTTTTCTTAAAATTTGGCAACTATAAAACTCATGCTTGTTAAGGTTTTTAATTCATACAAGTTTTAAATATAGTTTGTGAAATCTGTTTGCTAGGAAAGTCGTTAATATGAAATATTTGGGAAAAACTCTGGGAAAATGGGCAAGACCTGGAAAAGTCAGGGAAATAATTTGGAATTTGAATACAACCTTAACTTATTTTAGGGTTTTCTTATTTGAAAAGTTTGAGAAATCTTTAGTTTAAAAACCACTAATTACATTTTAGATTTTTAAATACACAAATGTATGGGAAGTCATTCCAGACTCAATATTAGATTTTTTTTAGGGTTTTTCAGTTACAATAATTTTAATTTTTTTTAAATAATAAGTATAAGAATCTATTCATGACCAGCTTTTTTTTTTAAAATAGAAGTATAATTTTTGGCATAGGGACAAATGTTAAGGATATCGATGGTGGCTCCCTGGAATCGTGTGTCAAACAGGACTTAATTAATTTAATTATTGTCAATAATGTCATTTTTTTAATTTTTGAATCCCTTTTTAAATGATGAAATGTGCTCGTTTGGTGTCGTGTTTTTCTCCGTGATTTTGTCGGATGCAAATTCTAATTATTCTCATTCTAATGAATTAGTTGTTTTGTAATTAACTCCCAATATGTCATCGTGTAAAGGTGCACAATATTTTTATTATTGTTGATTCAGCTTTGTTGCTGCTTTGCTGCTGCTACTGCTGTTGCAGTTAATTATGGGGACATTAATGTGAAATCCTATATATGACTAAACTCCCCCCATGTATTATCTCCCATTCCCCCCCCCCCCTCATTTTGAAATAAGGGATTGCTATGCAATATATTCATTCTAGCTAGCCAATCTCTTCTCCTCCTTTAATTGTTTTGTCTGCTGGCATTAATGCAAAACGGAAAATAATTATTTCAATTTTATTACTTGAGGGATTTGGGAAATTTTTAAGGAGGCATATGGCGTCCCATAGTTGCAAATTAGTATCGTAATTATTTTGTGACTGAAATGCCAGGTTGGTTTTTTTGAACTGATTTTACTCATTTTGTCATGTAGGCTATGGCGTCCCATACTTGCAAATTGATCTAGGAATTGTAATTTTAGGAACTTTTAGCTGATATTTTTGGACTTATTTTACTCATTTTATCGCATATGGCGTGCCATACTTCTAAATTGAAAAACTAAATTTATTTTGTAGAAAAATTTTAACTGAGTTAATTTATTATACATGGCGTCTTATACTTGTGCAAATTGTCTAAGGAATTACTTTCTGAGAAATTCCTGGCTATTTATTTAGACCTATTTTACTAATGTTTTGTCCCATATTTGCAAATTGAAAAACAAATTATTTTTTATAACATTTTAAGCTGACTGACTTTGTCATGTATGGCGTAACATACTTGAGAATTTGTCGGGTAATTGCTTTATAGGAAATTTTAAGCTGATTTTTTTAAAAATTTATTTTACTCATTTTGTCACCATACTTGTAAATTCGCAAAGAAATTTAGCAGCAATTTCAGGCTGACATAATTTGTTACATATGGCGTCCCATACTTGCAAGCTAGGGCAAGTCATTAAATCATGGAAATTGTCAATATTCAAAATGTGATTAGTTAATCTATTCAATTACAATTGAATGGTTTAAAAATGTGATGAAAACGTTAGTTATTTCAACATTTTAAAAATATATTCAGCATGTTAGCAATTTTATAAAAAGTTGGGGCCTATCATAAAATCATGAATCTGATTTGGATTTATACATTAAGGGGGCTGTCCACACTTTTAAAAAATGCATGCTCCTATGGGAATCTCCATGTTAACTAACGGTACATA
>JAQIXP010002095.1:0-16056 GCA_034700285.1 Proteroiulus fuscus | reverse complement strand
CCCCGTCAATTTATGTTTAGCCATTATTGATTAATTTGTACTTTTACTTAACATGGAGATTCCCATAGGAGCATGCACACTTGCCCCCTTAAATATTATTTGTTACGAGGTGGGACTTTCCCTTTAAGTTTACAAAATTGTAATTTTCAATTTTTCACTACAGGCAATTGTATTCAACAATGTTAAATATGCAAAATAAGGTCTAGTTATATATAATTCATTTAAATGTCGATAAGTATTACATGTATGTTGGTCAGGAAAATAGTCTACTTTCTGAAGTTAGTTTGAAACCTGTATACATAGATTTAATTGTCCGAATTCTTAGTACCACATTTTTCATTATTATTTGCAAAAGTTATCGTGAATCTTTACGTTATTAGTACAATTTAATTCATCGTAGATTATCGTAGAAAATGGAAAATTATAAGAAATCTATAGAAAGTCATGCTATTTATCCAAAAAATTTAGTAAAAGTTAAGATTTTGTAATGGTCTGGTAGACACCATTATAGCTGTATATTTCATGCTTGTTAATGATATGAATTGCATTTTGTTATTTTAAATTTTTTTATGAAGATTTTAACCGGATTTTTTATAGGGAAGGAAAACCTTGTAAAAGTTAGGATAAAGATAAACTACAGAAGGTTTCAAAAATATTACAACGATCATCTTCACTTTGTGAAATTTTGAAGTGGCGAGCATAATATTGCTTATACATTCTTAATTATTTTTTAGAATTTGATAGCAATCACTACTAACTTTGGTGCTATGCTGGTTTGCCCAAATCGTTTCCTAACAGAGTTTACAGAAGTTTATATTTTTATCTGAAATGTAGACAATTGTTAGTTTAAAAAAAAAAAACAATTCCAAGTGCGAAAATGGCTTTGTGGACTATTTTTTTGAAGGTTTTAAGCATTTACACTGCTAAGTGTGAACACTCGGAAGTCGTCCTGGTTTAATAAAAATGGCGTCGATAACTGAAAGAGCTACATGCTCAGGTAATCAAAGCTTTAATTACCCTGGAAAATGCAATTTCATGATTTGCTACTCTTGGACTCAAATCCATCTAATTTTTTTTACAGATCGAGAGAGAAGATAATCTTCAAAAAGTCTGGATTTCAGATGTTTGCCTTCGTTCTGAAAAAAAATTTGGAAAAAGTGAGATCCGACCTTTCAGCTCTAAGGTACCGAATTATTGGTATTTAAAGATGCACGTGATACTGACAAATATTAATGAAAGGTTAAAGGGACAGACCCACTTTGGCAAGTTAATTTTAGGAAACGAAGCACATGAAAAATTAAGATAGACATGGAAATTGCAATTGGATTTGAGTCTTATCGCTTATTAGATAAAATGTCCTGAATTTACGTAGATTTTGATGAAAATAGAAAGTCCAAATTGGCGCCATTTCACTGACAGTATGTAGCGCCATCTACTGGATAAAAGGCGTCAGCTCTCATGAAACACGTACACAAGCATGTCCTAGAGGGCGCCACCAAGCTCAGGGAAAATTTAGGAGATATTATCACTGAATAATATTGGAGAAATAATTCAGGGAATTTGGACATTTGTAAGAGTCAGTGAAAAGTCATCGATGTCGAGGCAAGCTAGAATTAACGTCCAAAAAAGCTGAGCAAATTCATAAAGATTCACATGTATACTAGCTCTAAAAATGAATTTTTCAGTAACAATTACCTAAAATTCGGAACACCTAAAGGAATCATTAATAAAATTCCAAATAATTACTGTATAATTAGATTTTCCAGGTCATTTTTTTGTTAAAATTTACCCAGCATGTGACTGCGAGGGTCTGCATGATTATCCTCAAAATACATTATAATAATAGTGCGAATTTAGGGTATATTTTTTGCCATGGACGTGTCTACTAAAAACAAAATTGGAAAAAGTAGTACACTTTTTTGTTTTCAAAGCATTTCATGTTTGTATTTATTTACATTTGAAAGAAGTTTTATTTTTTATATTTATTTTTTAATGGGAGCCAAAATTTGCTGTAGGCGATTTAAGTGTTTCAATATGGTCGCGCCAGCTTTTAAATTGGCATCATCATACCCTCAATTAGCCTCTGAATGTTGTAGCGGCGCTTTAGCAAATGTATGCTACATTAATCCATCGTTGTTCCTTATTCAGTAAAAATCATGAATGTCAAAACGATAAATTTAGTTTAAATCTTCTCTCTAATCCTTTATTGTAAGTTTTATTGCAAAGAAGAGATTAATTTTTCTGTTGAAGCACAATGATTAAGTTTTTAACTAAGGTTTTTACATATTTGATAGCCATGTCGGCAATGCAGAATTCGAACTATGGCCATCCCTCAGCATGTCAACAATCTCACCAAGACCACCAAGAAGCAAGATGCAGCAAGAGACACTTGGAAAGCGACAATGACGATGAAAAGGCAGACAGTTCAGTTACAACGGATGGACACATACCTAAAAAGCCGTTAGTATTGTCAATATTTTCTTTCAGTTTGTCCCAGTTCACTTTTGAAGTGAGCTAGTACAAGCCAATCATGTAAGATTGGCATGGCTAAGTAAACTTGTCCATGCTCTAGTATTATGAGCAATGGTCCACCTTGAATTAGGACTGGACTATTTACTACAGATGAATATCAAGTGCATGACTATTGACTAGGGTGTATCGATTAGATATTCAACAATTGAGATGTTGGCCTATGGAGTAAGCCTACAGAAATGCTAGCTTCCTGCAGGCTTACTCAAGTTTGCATTGTGTATATGACAACTATTTCATCTTTTTAAATCTACTGTACTTCATTATTGTGTTTCTAGGATGACATCTAGCACTCAAGATACTGCTCAAAATAGATGTGATCAGGAATATTTCAAGTAGGAATAACTCATTTTTTAAAAAAAAACAATTCCATTGTGCTACCAGTTCCTAACATAAGAAATTCTAAATGTAAAGATTTGGCAGTTGGGTTCACAATTTTGCAAAATATACAAGTCAAAAACTTTAATTTAAACTGAAAAGTTAAAAATTTTGGCAAATAGTTCTAATATTTGTTTGCAACCAGTGATACTTTTTGTTCCTTTTATTTTTACAGAGCATATAGTGAATTAGATATACATCGGGATATGTTAGGGGACCACGTTAGGACGTTTGGTTATAGGTATGTTGCAATCAAGTAGTTTTCATATAGGCCTATATTGCATTCAATTTAATTCTGTATTTATATGCTCTATAGACGTGCAATTTTATCTAATTATGACAAGTTCTACAGAAAGGTTGTGCTCGATTTAGGATGTGGAACAGGTTAGTCTTAGAGAATTTTTTTAAATTTAATATATATATATATATATATATATATATATGTATACATTTTTTTTGGTCTCCTGTGAGTAGTAAATTAATTTCTTTTTGGTATTTTAGGAATACTGAGTGTTTTTTGTATACATGCTGGAGCCAGGAAAGGTATGTTTATTCTAAGTTATTTATGGTTTAATTTTGAGTCAGGATACTTTTAACAAAATCAGGAATTTAAATTGGATTAATATGAAGCAATTTTATAGTTTATGCTGTAGATGCCAGTGATATAGCCGAACAAGCTAGAGCTGTCGTTAAAAGCAATGGAATGGAAGATAAAATTACAGTTATTCAGGGAAAAATAGAGGTTAGAATTCTGGGATAGAAAAATGCACAATGTGTTAAAGTAAGGGTGCAATGCATTGATACAGTAACTTTTTGATGTACTTCACAATTACTTAAAGAGGAATGAAATCCTAAAAACTGCTTCTTTTGCAAGGCGATACTACAAACTATATGTAAAGAAATTCAGGCAGTTTTCAGTGCTAACCAAGCAGTAATTATTTTTTAAATGAAAGAAGGATTCACAGCAGGATATAAGATTCTTATATACTTTGTCAAATTGTCCTATAATAATACCCCCACTGATGGTTATAAATTTTAATTCATTTTATGCCATAATTCTGTAAATTCTATATGGATTTTATGCATCACAAATTAATTACTGGCTGGGTCCATTTCTCCTTTTATGAAAGCTGAACTCACATTGAACAGTAGTTTTTTAGCCATAAATTCATTAATTTTATAATCCCGCAAAAAAATCTGATACAGTAATAAGGAAATACAATATTCCTATATTTTTGGAAAAATATGAAAATATATTTTGGGGGAGAAATAATGTAATATTTGAGAAAATAATTCAGTAATATTCCTATATAGGTGGGAAAATTCCAATAATATACTCTCATTTTTGGAATATGAGGCATTGAATTTGTGATAAGTTCACGTTGTTTGATAGTTTACTACCATAAAGGAATTAATTCCCAATCGTAGTTGGACAATTGGAAACTGTCCGATACCTATTGACTAACAAAATTTGTTTTAGGGTTTCATTTCCCTGTAATGAACATTGTTTTCATATCAGATGCAAATAATTATTGAAAAATTTTAATTAAATGTAGGAGGTAGAGTTGCCCGAGAAAGTTGATATCATTGTAAGCGAGTGGATGGTAATCTCTTTTTTAAATTTTTTTTTGTGAGTTTTTAAACTGCAAAAACCATACAGTTTTATTACTGCATTGTATTATTGGCAATAATGTATTGAATTTACCCGATTTTGGCCTCTAGGGTTATATGCTGTTATATGAAGCTATGCTGCCTTCATTGATTTATGCACGTGACAGGTGGTTAAATCAGGGTGGATACATGTTTCCTCATCGCGGTTTTATATACATCGCTCCATTCTCGGACCGTGACACTTATCGTGAGAAGTAAGTCCATAAATTGTCTTGTACTTTCTAAAGTGTTGAGCTTGCTCATAGTTTAGAAATGGATGGAAATGGAAAAAATGAGGCGTACAACATAGCATTTTTTTTTGAAAATATCACACTGTCTGGGAAATTGTTCAGTTTCTAAATGAGTATTAAGTCGGAGGTTGCAAACCATATTGCTAACTAAAACTTCAAAGATTGGGGAGCATCTATTTTTGTTTGATCAAAGCTCAGATTGAGAAACACGCTTGAAGTAGGGAATTGCTGCTATTCCAAATTATGATAACCTCCTTTGAGATGATTTACCGCAGTTGCTTAATAGACCAAACTTTAGTTATGAACAGCCATATTTTCTCTACTAATAATGATGCATGGCTAAAGGCGGCGTCACATTGTCAAGACGAAATTCTTGCATGAGTGACTACAAATTTCGGATCTCACTATTATAAATGTTTTTTTTTATTTCTTCAAGAGTCGATTTTTGGTCAACTTTTAAGGACTATTATTCTGTGGATTTATCAGCCATAGTACCTTTTGCCAAAGAAAAACTTATGGGTCAGTGAAATTTATTTTTCTTTGCCAGTTGCATTATCACATTTATTCTAATAAACTGCGCCCTCTATTACTGTGCGTCTAACGCCTTCTGTTAAATAGTGCACCTACCACTGACGAACAGCGTCCCTAATAAATGTTATACCTACCACATTTCTGAAATTGTTTTGCGATAGCCAGAAATGTTCAAAGGAAAAGGATGCTTTGAGCAAAATTAATGCTAAATGAATGAACTTTTTAAAAGAAATTCTGTTGAAAGTATAAGTTACAAGAATTAAGTGGCGCCCTTTTATTAGAATAAATATGGCATTTGAATCTCTCTGACTGTTGTTTTGTTTAATAATTTTTAAAGAAAGAGTACACATCAACTCCATCATGCCCAGTTGCTTAATGTCAGGTCCTCATAGGGTCTTTGAAATTAATTTATACACAATAACCTCCGAACAGTTACAGTGCCTGGAAGTAAGTAGGCCAGCCGTCCTTCATTTGTCTAAAAGCTAAAGTCTATCAATCTTTAATGTAATTTTTTGCTATTAGGGAACGTTTCATTTGAGGTGTTTCGGGCATAATATTATTCATGGATTTGCTCTATGGTTTATAGTGGATTTCCCTGGAAATATCCTGCTATCAACGGCGCCGCATAACGAGTAAGGATGAAAATTGTGAAAACAATTTGTGAAAGGCTTTCTTGACTCGTGCCGTCGTTATATTTTAGGGAAACGCACTGGCAACAGACTCTCTTGTACATCAATCCTTTAGAAGTGGTCCAAGACACGATCATCACCGGTTCGATGACGGTGACTCCCAACTCCGAGAATAGTCGGTTTCTAAATCTAAATCTAAAATATGAAGCACACGGCAATACTGTTGAGAAAAAGTACATCATGAACGATTACATCTGAAGAATGTTTGGCAATGTGTAGGTTGGTTTTTGGGAGAAATGATCAATGCACTGAGGTTTATAAGTCTCAAAACACAACTACAGAGCAACAATTTCAAAAATAATAGAAATTTTTTTTATTAAAAGACAAAAAAGCACCCATTGGTTGCTCTGTAGCTTTGTTAAGTGATTTACAGGTGTCACTGTATAAACTTTGAAGGAGATGTATTACAGAAAATTTTTATTTTCAGAATTTCGCTTCGAGGACAATTTTTGCTCCCAGTGGCAGTGAAATTTCATGCTGAAACGTTTTCTTGAGGAGTTTTTTTTTGAGTCTGTGGGTATTGCTCATTCTATCATTTTTCCAACATGCATGCATTCAATGCGTGGAGTTTTTAGCTTAAATTATTTTAGTTTTCTCATTTCAAATTCACAGGCAACTTTACCGCTGCAATAATTTTCCATCTCATTATGAATGTAAATCTGATTCCGTTGTGCTACCTATGTCTGAGGTAATTAATATTATTAAGCAGTTGTAAGTTAATTGCAAAAATTAAAACAATGATGTTTAATATCCTTTGAACACAATATACAAGGCAAGGTTAAGCAAATAATAGGCCTATAAATATTTATAGAAATTTCCACACTAAAAATATATGATTTCATTTTGTTTTTGAATAGCCATTGCTTTTGAAATATATGCTGAAGTGTTATAGCTGAAACCAAAAACCAATCTTGGGTGAATTTTAGTGATTTACAGTGATGAAAGTATTGTATACCACACTCTAAGGTATGCATAGATTGGTGGTGATTTTGAGCTAATCACAATTAAATCTTTGTGTACATTTTAAGAAAGGTGATGATTCATAAGTCTTAAGAAATCTTCTTAGTAAAGCTTAGCAAACTTTGATACATCTTAACAAGCTCAGTGAATTTAGGTCTTTGCAAATCTGGGTTGAATTGGAAATACGAGTGGACTAATGAATCTTTGTAAATTTTTGAAGGATTCACAGGGAATCTGATTCTTGGATTTTGCTTTCCTAACTCCTATATCAGAAGTAGGGCTTTTCTCCAAACGGTGTAAAGGAATGATAAATCCCAAAAGATTCACTCGCTGATTCACATGTGACTTATAAAGATTTTGCTGGAGATTTCCAAGTTTTTATGCCTTTATAGGAATTCATTAAGATTCTCAAGTATCACTTAAGATCCAACAAGATTTACTTGGGTTAAATTACTCAAAATTCCACCAGATTCACCTAGGCATCAATAAGGAGACTATGGGATTTGCCTTCCTTGTTCTACCCTTACAGAAGAGACACAATTTCTGAAAAAAGTATTTTATTTTGAACAGGCCATTATACACCACCGCCAAAGAACTTATATAAAACTGGAACCGAAACGGCAAATGCAGCATAAATCAGTGCTACAGTGGCCAAGGAATTAATTTTGATTTTCCATTCTAGATTATTCTGAGCATCCTTCACTAATCGTTCAACGTCCCGTCCCATGTAGACCACTGCACCTGACAATATTTCATCAGAGTCGTTTACATTTGATACTAGATGCCGAGTAGTTAACAGAGTTTTCATATCAGACAATTCCTGGCTGATCGTCGCATTGAAATGCTTCATGGAAGCAATAGTCTCTTGGGCAGCTTTTTCTGAGGATGGAGTTCCGGCTGCCAACAGAGCCTTAAAGTCATTTATAATTGCGATTTGATTTTTTTCTTGGTTTAGTAAAGCTTCCGAAAGGCCGTTCGCGAGTTCTTCAAGTTTGGGAGTCGTAACGACCGATGTGGAACTTGCAGACTCCTTGACAAGGTCCCTGAGTTCTCGTAACCGAACCCAATTGTTGATGGATGTGCCCAAAATTCCTATTATGGCTCCGCAGACGGAACCAATTATTGACCAGTATTTTGTCTTTTCAGCGTAGGCCCTTTCTCGCTCGTGGCTGTCCCGCAGCGCATTTGACAGAGCAGAGAAATATTCCCTTTCAGATTTTTCGTAGAATTGGAATTCTTCGGTCAATCTACGTTCGTCTTTAATGATGGAATGTTCTTGGGTGACCAGCTGTAGGTAGCGGTCGTCGCCCCGAAAAGTTTTATCCAGGGCAGTCTGAATTTCTTTCAGCTTCGACTGGATTTGCTGGATCTGGAGCTGTCGTTCCCGACGGTACTCCTGTGTTTCCAGGAACTTTTTCTCCGCCTGAAATATAGATATTATTTCAATCCCACAGTAAGCTGCATAATTATTTACAAATTTCCTAAGTTAGTGACAAAAATGCACTTTCTAACATGCATTCATGAGTAAAAGTGCATGGGCCTTATTTCATCAGCTATAGAATGTAGTACCAACCGCAAGAACGCGGTTTTGAGCAACTTTAACATCAGATAATCCAACAAAATCCTCGTAAACTTTCATCCAAACTGCGACTTTTTCGCCGACAGGTCCATTCATAATGTTATTATTGGCGACGGCAGGTGTTGGTCGAATTACATTGCCAATTAACCTAGATTGATTCTTTTGAAATATTTTATAGACAACTTGGTCATTGTAAACCAAAGATAGCACTCTTCTGTACATATTTAACTTGAATCAATTACAACGTATTTCATTTAAATAAATTTTAAATTAATAACCGTAATACGAGAACTTGCCAAGTTTGCATTGCCAGTAAAGTTGTCCAGCTTTAACCTATGACCATAGAGCCTATGGCTAAATGTTATAAAGTATTTATTAATTGAACTTCTATAAAGATAGTTTTAGAAGCATTAAACAAAGCACAATTATAAATTAATTTAAAGGATATTCCAGATTTAATTAACTTAAAAGTTGTAATTTCTTAAAAGAAAAACATCTGGCAGCATATTAGAACGGTTATTGGTTGGGATGATTATTTCATAATATTGTGTTAGTTGGGATAATGTAGATGGTTGCTTGATAAATGTTTGACAGTTTTCAAATAAGTTTTTTATTTTATCAACATGAAGAAGAATTTATTAGTTGACAGGTTTAAAGTAATTATAAACCCGTGCTTTGATATCAGGAGAACATTTTGCAATAAGCTAACTGCTTTCATACTTTATCCTAAATGATTTTCTAGATGGAATTGTATCTGGCCCTTGTTGCTGCAGTCCATCTGCTTGTGTGTCCTTACACAAAAGTGGAAGAAAGCTTCAACTTACAAGCAATTCATGACCTACTTTATCACAGAGCCAATATATCACATGTATGTGCTTAAAAGATATATATATAGCAACTTAAATAATATTTAATGATACCTGATGAATTATTGAGTGCAATATTAAGTTTTCACACCTGTATTTCAGTACGACCATTTGGAATTCCCTGGAGTTGTACCTCGAACCTTCCTTGGTCCCATCTTTGTATCTGCATTAGCTGCGCCATTCGTAGCAATCCTTAACTTATTAGATTGCAATAAGTTCGTCTCACAGTATATAGGTTGGTTCAAGGGAGCCATGACAAATTGCATAGGTAAAGGCCTCATGCTATTTTGTTAATTTCAGTGCGTATGGCTTTGGGCCTGTTGGTCCTGTCTAGTTTTCACAAATTCCGGGTTTCGGTGGAAAGATGTTTTGGGAGAAGCATGGCACTTTGGCTAGTAGCGATAACATCTACCCAATTCCACTTTATGTATTATCTCAGCCGACCTCTGCCAAATATTTTTGGATTAATCCCAAGTAAGCTTATTTGTCGAGAAAAGCCATTTCGAAGTGAATGAGGGTTTGATTTTTATTGCATTTTTTTTTAGCTTTGCTAGCTTTTCATTACTGGATGGAACACAAACACTGGAACCTCATCGCTGCCTCAGGCATCGCGGTCATCGTTTTCCGTTCTGAATTGGTAATTCTTTTAGGATTCGTGATTCTAACGGAATTAATATCCAGAAAACTTGACATTGTAACCTTATTACGACATGGTATACCATTGGGAATGGCTATATTAGGTTAGTAAAAACTGATTTTTTTTAATTAACGAAAGTTTTTGTATGCTTGTGGAAATTTAAACGTTTATCAAATTTATTTTCTAGCCGTTACTGTGGCCATAGATTCGTTTTTCTGGCAACGATTTCTGTGGCCTGAAGGGGAAGTTATGAGTTTTAATATCTACGAAAATAAAAGTTCCGATTGGGGTGTATCCTATTTAATTGTACAGAACCTGCTCAGGTGACGAAAAATTGACTCATTTTGAAAAATATAATGCAAATTCACCCTAAGATAGGCCCCAAAGCGCTATCTGGGAACCACAAAGCAAAACAAAATTGTTAAGGAAAAGGGGTAACGTCACCATGACAACAGGGGACAGTGTGAGGAGAATCCAGTTTCCAATTTGATTTTGTTTTACTTTGTTGTACCCGGATGGCGCTTTAGCAATCGCCCGTATATTGTACCAGCCGAATCTTTGGAAAAGTAAATTTTTGAAAATGTTTAAGGGCATGTCGACGAATAAAAGGGAAATTTAATGTAAATCATTGGAAGGCGTAGATGAATTTGGGGTTAAAGTATCTCTTGAAGAATTGTGAAAAGTTGCTAATTCATGAGAATTTAAAACCAGTAAAGTTTTGGGAATTTTTGTGGAGAATCATATTTTTAAATTTTAAGGTTACTTTTCAGTGACTAGAGATCAACATTTTGAATATTCCTAGTGAATTATAAAGAAATACTCTTATAATTTTAATGACTGAATGGGAATTATCTTATAAACAAGCTGCATCTATGGAAGTGATTTTATGATAATTCCGAATTAATAATAGGTAATTTTGGAAATTTTAAAGAATAAAATAAATTCTGAGGAATTCCAAAAAAAATTTTAAATGTTGCCCATTACTCATTTAATTCATGTATTTAATAAATGTGTAATTCTATTTTGAAAAGAAAAATATTTCCTTAACGATTGCTGCAGACATCTCCTCTGCTGTGGTATTTTTATTCGGCCATCCCACGAGCAATGTCTTCCAGCCTTCTTTTAGTCCCGATCGGTTTCTGGGTCGATCGCCGAATCCGTTTGTTTATTTTTCCTGCCTTGGGATTTGTTGCCATTTATTCATTTCTCCCACACAAGGAACTGCGGTTCATCATCTACGTATTTCCGTTACTTAACCTAGCTTCGGCCAGAGCTTGCCATTACTTGTGAGTGCATCAGTTTCACAGACTATTCAAATTTACCTATGAATTTCAATCATTTCTACGTGATTTCAGCTGGGAAAATCGCCTAAAATCCACTTGGAGAACCGTTTTCGCTATAGGGGCTTGCTGTCATTTGGTATTCAATTTGGGAACCACCAGTCTGCTGTTGCACATATCCCGTTTTAATTATCCGGGCGGACTTGCTTTACAAAAACTTCATAAAATTGAAGCTTATAAAAATGGTAAGTGACTCTTAATGCTTTTAAATGACTCCACTGGCTGATTTATTTTATAATTTTAGATGTTAATTTGCACATTGATGTTTTCTCTGCTGGAACTGGAGTATCCAGGTTTGGACAAATTAACCCAAAATGGAGGTGAGTCCCAACCGAAAAACTCGTTTATTCGTTGACTTTTTGCATTAAATTCAGCACTAAATCGCTCATTCAAAATTAGGTACAATAAGACCGAAGCTTTTCAGCCGAAGAACGTGGCAATGCTGGATTTTTCGCACCTCTTGGTCAATGCCAGAAGCGAATTTTCATCCAATATCAAACATTATCGATTAACACATAACGTACTGGCCACTGTTCAGAGTTTCAGCCACCTGAACTTTAACTACAACAGTTTTTTACCAATCAGCGTGCGGACAAAGACATCCATTTTGATACTGAAAAAGAAGAAAAATCCAATAGTACATGCCCATGCTGCTGCCTCTCCCGATGCTGAGGTCAGTAAAGGTCACGGAAATGCAATGCCCACGTGAAAACTGGGTTGGGTATATTGAGTAGGTAATATTAATATCTGTTGGAAGGGGCTTTTTTCATGGTGCTGGCATATTTTCTAGTCTGTGATTTGCAATTCAGGTGTTGTAAAGTTGAGATTTAAAGTGAACTTTACTTTCTACTGAGTGCTCTCTTGTGTACATGAATATCCATAATAAGCAGTTCATATCAACTCTGGATCCTACAATCAGCATAAGGTATATCTGATAGCATTTGGTAATGACTGGACTATCCCAATGTTAGGAATAAACTCCCATGTCAGTGTAGATTTAAACATCTTTGTAAAATGGAATTCATAACAATATTGACATACTTTTAGGGGGAATGGGGGAAGGTTATTATAATGTTTAATGGGACGCAAGAAAAAGGACCAATAGTTGGTCACTGTTCTATTATGAATCTCTTTCCAAGGATTAGCGTGGACGTGCTCTTCTTTAGCATTAGAACTGAAATTTATAAAAAATATAAGAAACTATGCTGTAAATACGAGGCAAATTAAACCTCTGAAATTAACTCACGCATAAAGCATCACTTTAATTTGCTACTGTAATGATTCCCAGTTTAGAGAATGGAGCATCACAATCATACTAGCAGTCTGCTGGTAATTTTCTTTTACAAATCAAACAGCTTAAATTATACTGGTGCCATTCAATGCAATGCGTTTGTGTGGTCATATTTGTTTTCATACCTTTTAAGAAAAAATAACCCTAAAATATGTGAAGGATAGCAGATAATTTGTTCTAAGAAATTTCTGATCTCTGATCTGGCATTTGACTGCACTTGCTGAATTGCTTAGGATAGCATAAGTGTTGTCCATAAATATTGCAGAAGTAGTTTTTTTTCTTTAAAACGATTTTCAATTTCGACAAGTAACATCAGTACTTATTACAAAATATGTTTTCATTCATTTCATTTCATTTATTTCCTGCCGGTATTAAATACTACAAAATATGTTTGAAGTTGAACTCAGTTCAAACTCTCATTAGTTATGATAGATAGGCCTACTGATTGCTGACTAGATCGCAAAAATCTCAACTGTAAGATTATTTTCTTTAGCTTTTATCATTTTCTTAGCATGTTGTGGTTAAATTATGAGAATTTTTTTTTTGAAATTGCTCATGTATATTTCAAGTCAGGCCCGTAGCCATGGGGCAAAAGTTTTGCCTCTTCCCCCCCCCCCCCATTTCTGCTGAGCTGGCTATGGAACTATTTCAAGTTAAACTATTCACCAAGCCTCAAATTCAAGAGTTAAATACCAAATTGGTCGGTGAATTGAATACGGCCATTTTGTAACAAAACTTTCATCAGGACATTGCACCTGATGAGTCAAATACATTTTTATCAAATGGGATTTAATTTGAAAACGGTATTATGGATTACTTTCAGGGGCATAAAACTATAGTTCTCTGCTTGGGTTGGGGACCAGTTTTTTAAAAAAAAAGTGTCTACCTTGTATTTAAGTTTTAAAGTATTTCATTTTTGGCGCCATTATTTTTTTTAATTTTGTAACCCAGTGCCTCCTATGAACAAGAAAGAAAATTTGTGTATAATGAAAGCCTGGAAAAGCTGATCTTCTTGTAAGTTGTGCTTGTTTTTTACTTATAATTTATTGATTATAATATAATAACAACATAGGGTTATGCTCGGATCCTTGCCATTCCTTTGCCTATAAATTGTGGTACCGGAATCCGGGTAAAAAGGTACAGGACAGTAGGATACTAATTTATATTGTTGTAGTCCTCCACTTCAAAGAAGACTGCAGGTACATATATTACCATTGGAAAACTGGTGATGGAATGGAAAAATCTGTTTCCATATTAGTGGAAAATCCTTGTTTAAATAGAAGCTAGAGAGTATATCTGCATGTACATTAACACATGCAGTTATTAATTGAATTTGACACTATATAGTGTCATGAGTATTTCTAAGGAGCTTGAAAATATGAAGCCATCTACACAAAAACAGTCTTAACTAATGGTACATATTTTGTTCTCTTAATGTAGTTTTATGAGATCGAAAGGCAGTAAAAAATGACTTTTCCAGTAAGTCATAAAACCGTTTTCGTACTGGATCACAGCACCTATTTTCTGGAATCATGCCGCCAGCAAATGGACTTCGACGTGTTTACGCAGAAACGACAACCTGGAATTATACCCTTGGCACCCATTTCGAAATCTCTTTGGACGTGTAGTGTAGAAGGAGCCGTGGAATATTGTCGCATCGTTTGGGATATATACCCAAGAAACAGATTGGTAAAGGGATACATGTTTAAGAAATTATTAAATTTGAGGGAGCGACCACAGCAATTATAAGCGGAGCTTCTATTCCATGCAGATGCGGTTCATTGTCAGCGATAAAACAGCAAGAACTTTGAATACCTGGAATGTAGAGGATCAGAACGTTGCTCTAGTAGGTTTTTGACAATTTGAGCGTTTTTATTAGTTTATTTTATCGCAACATGGTCATAATTTCATCACTTTGCAAGTACAGTTGATGGCACAGCTTGCCAATTTGGGGCCTCCTTCAAACTCAGTGCTTATGAAAGACTGTGATATAATGCACGGTTTATCGGCTGCAATAGAAGCACTGTGTGAGTGCAGCGACATTCAGCACGAAAAGCGGACTTCGTTAACCGAAAGTGCAAGCAAAGTGGTGAATCGCGGTCGTATCATTTGCATAACTCATCTGAAAAGGTAAGTCTAGTTTCCTTTGAGAATAGCATTAGTTGGATGGGTTTTTAATGAAAATTTGGCACCCTCGATTTGTAGACGTATTCGAGTATTACTTAAAAGGAGAAGTCTCACTTTTCCAAATGCAAGAAAGAAAAAAAAATTATCATGAGAACCATCGGTGCCGACTTGTGTTGGGGATTGTGGGTGCTCAAAATCGAAAAACGTTCATAGAAATACCGAAAATGAATGCTTTTGGTGAAATATTGTGGGTGCTCAAAGCATCTCTTGCAAGTATTGAAGGTGCTTGAGCACCCACAGCACCCACATATTTGGCGCCGATGATGAGAACTATAGTTGAAATACATTAGTTGTATGCAATTTAATATTCACATTATCAATGAATAGGCAAGTAACCAAGGCAACATAGCTTCAAGCCCACACTTCTTTTCCATGTATTTAACATGGGGACGAAAACGTGTGTTATCACCCCCAATTTTTGAAAAAAATAAATTTTTTATTTTGTTTTATTTTAAAGTTTAACCCTAGGTCCTTGTGGACATTTGGACACCATGGTGTCACTTTGTTATTATAAGACTTGAAATAGTGAAGGAATAGAACATCAAAGCTACAAACATAATTTTAATAGCAATATTATAGTTGGATAGAAATTTCCATTTGAATCAGCTAGACTTGCCCATGTATGTCATAAATGTATACTTTCTTGATTTTCTGATTTGGTGGAAAATGCTTTTTTGTAAGAGCTCCGATTGTTTTTGTCAATGTGGACATCTAGAGGCGATGAAAGGAATTTTCAGTTTTGTGGTCCTGCTGCAGTTGTTCCTCCACTGGGATAAGCTTGTAACCTCGAAAAATAGGAATTGGGAGTCTGACCAATGGAGGGCATCTATACTGAAAATAAACAATGACAATCTATAGTTTGAAAAAAGTTATCTGTAGAGCCCAATGAAAAAAACTGCAGTCTTAAACTGCAGAAAAACTAAGTTTTTCTAGAAGTTTATAAAACAAAAACCTACATAATTTTTACAGTTTTTCTGTAAAAAACGTGCAAGTTTTTTTTTCTGCAGTTTTTCCACATTCTAGTGGTAAGAAAAACTGCAGAAAGAATGCAAAAAATTGCAGGAAAACTAGAAAAACTGCAGAAAAAAAAACTTGCACGTTTTTTTACAGAAAAACTGCAAAAATTATGTAGGTTTTTGTTTCATAAACTTCCAGAAAAACTAGTTTT
>JAQIXP010002094.1:0-16061 GCA_034700285.1 Proteroiulus fuscus | reverse complement strand
TGGGGGAGGTCACGGTCAGGGCCGGACCCAGAAATCCATTCCGAGGAAGCTCCAACCCAAGAAAATGTTCCAAAATTTTTGGCCATAGGCAAAAATGAAAAAGTTTGTATACATTATTGAAAAAAATTTAACCAAAATGGCGCCGCAGGCAATTTTTTTTTTGGATCAAAAACATTCAAAAATGGGCTAAAAATAACCAAAAATGCGTATTTCCCCATAAAAATGTTCCAAAATATTTGGCCATAGGCAAAAATGTTAAAAATGCTATACATTATTGAAAAAATTGGCGCCGCAGGCGATTTTTTTGGAAAAAAAAACCCCCTCAAAAATGGGCTGAAAATAAAAAAAATTGCATATTTCCCCATATTTTCTAATTTGATTTTGAACATTTTTGGGTGGGGGGGGGTCATGACCCCCGTGTCTCCCCCCCCCCCTAGATCCGCCCCTGCCTACTAATTAGCCTGTATACTTTGAGATTTGCTCTGACCGAATTCATCTTCCCTGACTTTCCAGGCAGTAAAAACTCTGTGCTGTGTATTTTTCTCCAAAACTCAGATAAAAAATTATCACTCCATTCCCCAAAAAATGGTCAAAAGACCAAAAAGTTAGAAAAGCAATTAATTTCTCTGATGATTGCCATTGTTTAAGTTTGCCCAATATGCCAATAGTTTATAAAGCAAATAAGAGATTATTATATAAAAATAATGACAGCAGATATTTCACTTTTTCCCCTTTTATTTCATCCCTCTACTTTCAGCCCACCTTACACACAAAAACTTCATTTTTCACTTCCCATTTCTAGCAATATTTCTATATTTTTTCCCATATCAACAACACTGCCTTTTTACTGCAATACTCCTTTGGCCCAATTTATTTTGATGTCAGATGCCCCTATTTTTTGTGTGAAATTGAATCCTCACTACGATTGATAGCTGTACATAGGACATAACAGCCGGCCCCCTCACCATATATGTAATAACTTGCTAGTGCAAATTATTATGGATTAGTTTTGGCCAAAGTATATTGTCAATATCGCTTCTCTTTATTTGGATTTTCAAATCGGTTTTTTCTTTTATCTTTCATTTTATTTTTCTCTCATCTATATATTTTTCTGCAAAATTTCCACTTATATTCTTCAAGCTTAAAAAGTTTTTTCTTTTATTCGGAGATGCATATATACGCTCATGTATGTATATACACAAGCACAATAATACACAAATATATATTTAAAAAATGAAGGGTGATTTGTCAAAAGTAGCAGATTCGCACCAAAGGTAAAGACAACGAAACTATAGAGATGGCACCATATTGTTTATGAAAATGTTTACTTTTGGAAGTCCAGAAAATAGGTGAATAATTTCTTAACTGGAACAAACTTATATGCATGTGCTAAATCCAGAGTTAAATCAGGTTAAAAAAATTTACATTGTTTCTAAAAATTAGTTTTACCTAATGTAAGTTTCCTTTATTAAAATCAAATGAATTAATTTAATGGGAAAGTCCCACTCTGTAACAAGTGATACTTAAGCTGTTTACACTTACTAGATATGAATAACTGTGACAATAATAATTGCAGCAAAATTTTCATATTGAGGAAATCACCACGTTTGCTAACTACATGTTAGGCGCCATTTTTATATAGATTTCAGCAGACACAGATAGTTGGTGGCGCCCTCTAGGGTATGCGTGTCTATGTGTTCGATGAGAGCTGATGCCTTTCATACAGTAGAGGGAGCTACATACTGTCAGTAAAATGGCTTCTACTTAGGCTTTGCATTTTCATCCAAATCCATGTATTCAGGACATTTTATTTATTGATTGGTAGGCTCAAATTAAACTTGAATTTCAATGAGTTTTATAATTTTAAATGCCCTTCTTTTGACAACCCACTTCTTACAAAATGGGACTATCCCTTTAAATTTTGATGCAACTTTTGCTGCTTTTTATTTTTTAAATTAATGATTGGAAAATAAAAAGAATAAAGTCTGAATTTGAACCACTGTTTTCCCTTTCCTGCAGTTACAGTTTTCTGCAGAATACTAGTTAATGCAAACTTTACTGCAAAACTTAATTACTTTTTGAAGTAAGTTTTGCAGAAACGTTTGCATGAAAATTTCAAAATTCATTGATTTCACTTTATATTAATTCAAAGCTCATTTTTGTATTAAAATAAATCAATAAAAAGAAAGGAATTTAAACTAAAAATTCTTAAAAAATATAAGTAGAAAAATGTCTGTAAATGAATTCAAAAAAGGGGAATGTGATATGTGAATATTAGACAATTCATTATCATAGCTTGAATAAAAAGGGGGAAAAAGACGATTGAAATAAAAAGAAAAGATTAAAAATTTCCATCTTTTTATATAATTTTATACAAAAAAATCACCTGGAATTCACAGTAATGTGTATAGTTTCTGCAAGTGTTATTCTATAGAAAGTGCAACCTTTCTGGGAAACAGAGACATACTTGGCATATGGCAAACAGCATTGAAGAAAAAAAAAACAGATTTAAGATCAAGATCAAGGATTCACTTCATCATTCTGCCTTCTTTTTATAAAAAGACACACGAAAGCCGATCACATCTAATGCTGCCAGAAGGTTTTATAAATTTTTCAATTTTTTCCAGCATATTTAAGCATATAAATTTAACTTCAGCTATTTTCTGAATTAATTGTCTAGCTGACTATATCATAGATATATTAGTAGTGCCCTCTTTGGGCAAATGCAGCAACTACAAGAGCACGAGATAAGTCACAGTTATTCTCAACGTACTTCTATTTAAAGTTTTAAATTAACAATAGCGAAAACGTTAGTCTTATTGATGCTATGGCTCAACTAATGACTAACTAAGAATCAAGGGTTATTGAAAACCACGCACATATCTAAGCTAGAAATCTTTGTCTAAATCATGATTTTAATAATAACATACGTATAATTAACATTACTAACGCAGTGTTTTCAAACAGTGCAGTTAATGTTTATAATTAATTAAATTTATAACGCTTGGCCAGTGATAACTTTTAACTCATGGCATGTTAAATCATGATTTAATATCAGTAAAGAAATTAATATTAACTTTTTAGTTTAAATTAAAGCTTTATTTTGCATATAATCAGGCGATTTAAAGTACGACATTAACTCCAACCCCTTTCAAAATTACTCACATAATGCACCATTTGAAAAAAAAAACCTATAATTTTTGGTCATTTTAGTATATGGGCTATTTAGAAATCCTCATATAGATGGCGCCATTCGTCTATGGCAAATAACATGGGCCGCAATTTTAGTATGGGCTGAAATGTAGTTGAAATCAATTCATCACAGATGGCGCTTTACTTTTGAAAGGGATCATTCCATTCTAGGTAACTATTAACTCATTAAGCCATTTGGGATTATTTTAATCTCAAAAACTCATAAAATGCAAAAAGTAATTAGTAAGTAATTAAAAAAACAAAATGGCGCCATTAGTACGACTCATTAAGCCAGTAATACAACTTAAAAGTATTTTTACAATGTAATTTCAATAGCAACACATTGATATCAATTTGACGAAACTAAATACTTAAAAGAAAGTAGGTCTTACAGCAATGCAATTTATGCAGATCCATAATTTCCACTTAGTTTAAATCTTCCCCATTTATCTTCCCTTAAGTGTTTACATTAGAGATCAGTAATTAAAACTCAACTGCAGACATTTTAAGCCAGGGTCTTAATTCGCATTTAAAGTAAAAAGCCATTAAATTCTCGCCCAATTTAAGGGCCAGCAGATGGCGTTGAAAATAATGGTTAAGCAAAAAATGGGCTGGATTTTCTAATGAATTTATGGTAAGTAACTGTTGAGATGGATTTAACTAATGGATTTTGTATTTTAACGCACAGCATTATGGATTTACCATTTTCCACTGAAATATGATGAGGAAAACAACATGAGACAGAACAAGTTTTGGTAGAAAACTAATTGAGAAAAGTATTAGACTGAGCCATCATGCATGTCAGAGGTTAAGTATTCGCCACTTCATTATACACATATATGGGATGATAATAATTTTATTCAGCACAACTTTTAAAAGGTAAATAATGCATTATTTAGCAAGAATTAATAGGATGAGGATTTGTAAAGGTTATTGCTGACCATTTGACCGATGAAATGAAGCTCTGTGCATTGCACTTATGAGGATTTAAGGAATTAACTTTTGAACTATAAAGTCACTTGGTTAAATTTATAAGAATTTTAAAATATTAAGTCTCACCTTGTTACAAGTTAATTTAAAAAAAAAGAAAGACAAAGCAATATAACTGACTTATAATACATATATTTTATAAAAGAGCTTGTTTTTGGTACAAAATGATTTTCGCTGAAGGTAGCATTTTTTAAAATTAAGAGGCGCCATCTATTGAATAAGTTTACTACCACAATTGGATTTTGTCTGCTAATCTGCTATCTTAAGAATTCAACACCCCTAACTATTTCATAGAGAGAAAGACAAATCGATGGCTTAATTTACAAGTAGCTAATGAGCTAATTTGTCAAAAATGAGATGTCAACCAGTGTGATCCTGGAAGTGTCCTTAATTAACCTGAAGTTACAAAAGTTAATTTAACCAATAATTGTTAAAGTTACAAAAGTGAAGAGTAACGAATATCCAACAAGGTATTATTCCTAAAAGTTACAAGTAGCGAATAATACCATTCGTTAGTTCCCATTTTAAAAATTGTTCGTGAGAAGTAGCGAATGTAACAACATTCACTACTTTTTATTCATTCACTTTATCCATTACAGGCAAATTAATGGATGTGCACATTCGTTACTTAAAATTTTATTTCGCTGTCAAGCAAAAATTAATCAAAGACAAACTAACGAATGTGCATTTTTAATCCTTTTATTTCTCAAATTACTTAATTAATTTACTATATTATAATTCACAAAAGTACTACTAGGTGGCACTAGTCATTTTTGTAATAATATGGGAAAATAGCATATATTTTCCAGCAATTTGACTATTGACTTTAATTTCAAAATAACTTGTAACGACAAAATTGTCATTGAAACTCAGGGATCATTTAAAAATCTAGAAACAAAAATTTTCAAATAAATAGGATATTTAAAAAAAAAAAGTTGGGGCTCTTGAAACTCAATTTCAGGTTTAATGTGCTTAGGAGATTGTATTATATTGTGAGGGAAAATGAACACATGTGGAAAAAGGATAGTAATTTATTAAGCATGATTCAATGAAGGGATATTTTTGCCTTAAAAACTGCCACTGCATTTTCTAAATGGATATTTTTAATGGCAGCTCATCATATTTTTATTGTAAATTTTCAGAAGCAGAATAAAATAAAGCTTATACCCTGGCTTCGGGCAGAAATGCTATTCTTTAAAGCCTAAATAAAAATGGTAGGAAATAAATCGTATATAAAATACAGGGTGTTTCATAAAGGGTGGCTTGATTGGCCAATAATTGCAATTTTGTTTAAATAGATAAGTACTATTATTTTTGCTAAACACTCACTGAGTGGTAAGTAAGTATATAAACTCTTGAAAAGTGATATTTTAAATAAAGTATGATCAAACATGATCTTTGACAAATGGTTACCTAACCAAAAAAAATAACCTTGGATCATGGAAATCTATCCTGTCTGGCCATATAGTTGGTTTACCGTGAATAAAAGTTATCCCTAACCAAACTACACTAACTTGGTTCTTTATCAGCTAACATCAAAAAATTTAACTATCCTGTTTTGAAAACACTGTTTGAAAAATCTTATTTTATATACATTTTTGTACAAATCATGATTTAAATGGAAAAATCGTGATTTTATTTACCCTAAGGTGCCCCCTGTTTAAACGTTTAATGATTAATAAATTATGCTTCATTATTAGCTTGTTAAGTTACAACTGGTCTGACAAAAATTTGCCTTTGATTTAAAGATTCACTCAGAATCACCAAGATTCTCATATTTCAGTTAATTTCTATATTAAATGCCATTTCAGGGACCCCGCAAAAGTGGGCTTGAGCCCCTCGGCTGGAGTAGCAACCACCACAGCATGTGGCACAAGCCAACATTTGCGGGGTGTCCCTAAAATGGCAATTACTATACTAAACTACTGATGTATTTTCAAACATTTTCCTAAGAATAGGGTATTAAATTCATTATAAGAATCACTCCAAAATCACCTTAGAGTATTTCAAAAAAGTTCTTGGGGCTTCTGTTTTCCAATTTCTAAAAACAAGCCTAACACCTAAAACAAGCCAATTTTCCAATTGGAAAAACCAGTTCTAAATTTAAAAAATTTAACTTTTCTTAAATGTAAACACATTATCAAATAATAATAATAAAACATTCTTGTATGTTTATATTACAATAACATGCATTTCACAATTGTCAATGCAGAATTATCATGATATAAAAATGGCCGGGTGTCGTTTCTGGAAACTGTGGCATCAATTACCAATTTCATTTTAAGGGAAAAAACCAGTAAAAATAAAAAAAAAATGTAGTAGGGAGGACGTGGATTTGAACTGTCGATAAGGGGTTTTGAAACCGATTTGGACTCCCTTTCCCCCTTAAATGTCGCCAAGCCCTATTTATTCCCCATTTGACTTCAGCAATAAAGTGCCTCCTTATAATACCCTGGGCACCGACTTTATTACGTTCTTCTCTATTCCAAAATAAGGGCCTGTGTTTTAGGGAAAAAAGCTATTTTTTTGTCTGGAAAACATTAGCATTATTCATTCAAATTAAACGTATGCCAATGAGAGCT
Organism: Proteroiulus fuscus; assembly: GCA_034700285.1. Taxonomy (NCBI): domain Eukaryota; kingdom Metazoa; phylum Arthropoda; class Diplopoda; order Julida; family Blaniulidae; genus Proteroiulus; species Proteroiulus fuscus. The sequence goes on along the minus strand of JAQIXP010002094.1, from coordinate 9,297 downwards.
TTTCTTACGGGCCCAAACGGGTGGAGGAATGAACACTTTCACCCTGAGAAACCCCTTTTCCCATAATTCCACATCTCTCGTGTGTGTTCTCTCGCAAAATGATGTGAAATTCCTACACGGATGATACGTTTTTTAACCCCGACTGGGGTCACATAAACACACTATACCACACTGCTTCTAATCCTATACGATGGGCCAATAAAAAAATCTCCCTGAACTAACTGCGGTGACGTCACTTGCCTCTATGGAATGAATTCACCTTTTTCCTTCCATATGAAAGGTACTCAATCCCGAATTCTGCGTACAGTTCTGCATAAAAATATACACTTATGCTCTGCAGAAAAATGTACATTTATGTTCTGCAAAAAAAATGTACATTTATGTTCTGCAAAAAAAATGTACATTTATGTTCTGCAAAAAAAATTGTACATTGCAGAAAAATGTACATTTTATATTTTGCATCAAATGTACATTTATGTTTTGCATAAAAATGTACGTTTATGTTTATGTCCTGTAGAAAATGTTATTATGTAAACGTTTCTGTAGAAAATGTAATAACGTAAACATTTTTTGTAGAAAACGTAAATAAGTAAATATTTCTGTAGAAAGTGTAAACACGTAAACATTTCTGTGGAAAATGTAATTATGTAAATATTTCTGTAGAAAAATGTAAAATACGTAAACATTTCAGTAAAAAATGTAAATACGTAAACATTTCTGTAGAAAATGTAATTAATTAGGTAAACATTTCTGTAAAAACATGATCTGATTCTTCAGAAATTGTGAGGCAACTGCATTTCTGTAAAAATTCCTCACCTTGATTCTTAAAAAAATACTCCTAACCAAAGTTTCCCCATAAATATATTGACGTAATAAATATTTTTATAAGAGAAAAATAATAATAATGTACTTATGTTATAACACTTGGGAAAAAAAATCAGTTTCTCAAAAAATAAATATTTGAGAAAACTTTGCCTATCAGTAAGCAACCTTGCATAGCTTCAAAGCTATCAGTGATTGCCAACTTAATGGGGCTACTAGTGCAGCTTTCCACGTATTTCTTAATATTTGAATTATTCTAATTAATGAACGTCGTAAACATTAAAAATAGTAAATATTAATTAATAAAATAAACAAGTTGTGCAAAGAAAAATGTTAAATTTGCAGAAATAAGGCTATTTATGCCAATCTGTTTCATGGCAAGGGTGGCGCTATCTATTGATAAAATGATGAATTCAAAGGCACACAAAATTCTCGCTGCTTTTCACACAAAAATTGAGTTCACTTTTGAATAGAAGAAACGACCGTGACTACAAGGGCATAGATAACATAGTCTGGCCATGGTCAACTTACTGCAAGGCAAGGGTCAATGTTGACCAAGAATTAATTCTATCACCGATCTACGATTACAATATTGACACATTCAGATCAGTCCTGTTAATTTATAAATTTCGCATATTGGCAAAATTAGTTACAATATTAAACAGCCAAATTAAAGCAAATAAATCATAATAAGCAAACAATGGTCAAAATAAGTTCCAGTTTCAAGCTAACTAGGCTTAACCAAACCTAACCTTGATCTTCATACAACATATGCACGTACATGGTGAGCTAAGATAAAAATTTGAAGGGAGGGGCAAGCCCCCCCCCCCTCCTCCCTTGCCTGCCTTCCAAAAATGTATCCGTGCTAGATTCCAGGTACATGTCAAGGGTTATCACTAACCAAGTATTTCAAACTTCTAGTTTACCTGACTTTTTTAAAAAAAATAAAGCTAATTATCTGACTTTCCAAGCTGCTTTATATATGGACACTGTACAGATCAATAACATGCCAAATCCATGGTTTAAGTCTGAATTGTGTAACTACATGTTAAGGATCATCACTAACCAAGTATTTGTAAACCCTAGTCAAACATAACTTTAAAAAAAAAAAAAATAAAGCTAATCACCTGACTTTCCAAGATGATATATGAACCCTGAACAGATCAATAACATGTCAAAGCCATGGCTTAGTCTGAATTGTGTTACTTTACTACAAGTTAAGGGTCATCACTAACCAAGTACTCCAAACCTTAGCTTACCTGAATTTTTTTTACAAAAATAAAGCTAATCACCTAATTTTCAAAGCTGCTATATGGACCCAGTACAGACCAATAACATACCAGAGCCTTAGCTTAGTCTGAGTTGTATTACTACAAGTTAAGGATCATCACTAACCAAGTATTTGAAAACCTTAGCTTACCTGAATTTTTTTTACAAAAATAAAGCTAATCACCTAATTTTCAAAGCTGCTATATGGACCCAGTACAGATCAATAACATGCCAAAGCCATGGCTTAGTCTGAATTGTGTTACTTTACTACAAGTTAAGGGTCATCACTAACCAAGTATTTCAAACACCTAGTTTACCTGACTTTTTTTTTAAAAAAATAAAGCTAATCACCTAATTTTCAAAGCTGCTATATAGACCCAGTACAGATCAATAACATGCCAAAGCCATGGCTTAGTCTGAATTGTGTTATTTTACTACAAGTTAAGGGTCATCACTAACCAAGTATTTGAAAACCCTAGTTTACCTGACTTTTTTTTACAAAAATAAAGCTAATCACCTAATTTTCAAAGCTGCTATATGGACCCAGTACAGACCAATAACATGCCAAAACCATAGCTTAGTCTGAATTGTGTTACTACAAGTCAAGGGTCATCACTAACCAAGTATTTCAAAAACATAATTTACCTGACTTTTTTATATAGAAAAAAAAATAAATAAAGCTAATTATCTGATTTTCCAAGCTGCTATATATGGACCCAGTAATGTGACCATCACCCACAAGACTTCCACTTGTCCAGTCCAACATCCCACTGCACTGGTCAGTTTACACTGCATTCCTCCCCAATCCAATTTTTGCCATTAAGATTTCAATATGAAATTCTTACCATTTATCTCAAAATTTAATCAAGTTGAAAGTTTCTTCCATTTTCACATTATTCTTCCTTTTTTTTTTCTTTAGACAATTTCCACTTTATCAACATTTATTGCTCTGGCCAGTTTTGAGTTTTTCAATAATAATATCCCAATTCCAACATGCATAGTTACTTATGCCCAGCCCATTAATGGCCCCATCTCCAAAGAGAGAGAGAGAGAGATTTTTCAACTGAAATTTCACTCTCTGGAGCCTGCAAACAATTCAATATAGCAGTAAACTAAAAAGCTACAGGGACCAAAACCTGGACTTTCAGTTGGCGTTGGAGATAAGGTTATTGAAGAAATGTCTTCATCAAAATTTTATCTGACCAACAGTCATTCCAGATCACCAGTTTTACTCTCTACTTTATCGATGAGTTCAGAGACGGTATTTTCAATTGTTATCATAGCTGAATTGTCGTTTTTTTTCTTACTTTTTTCTCTCTCTTATTTTTCCTCATTGTGATTCATGTATACGTAGCCCGGTGCCCATGCTTTCGCTTAGAAGCCGGACTACTTTTAAACGAATCAGTCAACTCATCCCCTTCCATTCCCATCACAATCTAGTCTAACTATCCGATGGTCATTTAAAGATACCTTATTTCATCAAAAGGACTAAGATAGAGCAAGTGACTCAAAGAAAGAATAAACCGGCAGATTATCAAATACTGGGTGGGAGCTATTATTCCGTGAGACACTGATAACATTTTTATATTTAAAATTTTTTTTTAAAAAAATCACAAAAAATGTAATAATAAAAATGATGTTTTTAAGCCCGGATTTTTTTTGTATTGAAAATGCCCCCCCATGAATATACTGATAAGTAATAAAAGCTGCATTAATATATACCAAGTCTGATTATTGGACTTTCTTAAATTGCTGTTCAAAGGTTATGCAACTGAAATAAATCTAGAAATTGAAAACTATTTCAGAATGTAATCACTGCTTTTACATTGTGTTCGGCTATTTCAAATATTAACATTTTGAAAAGCTATAGCTTTTTTCTGCGCTATTTTTTGAATGGATTGGATAGATTGGATTGTATAGAAAGACATTACAGGATCATTATTGATCCTGCTGCTCAACTTACTTGCAAATGAACACGCAATGCCCTCCGTTGACAATTTTGGGAAACTTTAGACCACGTCAGAGCGCCCTGCAATAAAAGAGGATTTGGATTAGGAAAAATAGATGCTTTTAATTTTTACGAAATATTAAACAAATAAAATCTGTATTGAAAAATTAATCGATATAGCAGAACTTTGGCTGATTTTCAATGTAAATATAAGGAGCTGGTTGTAAAATTTTTATATATTCATAATTTTTTTTGAAAATTCCTGATCATAAATTTGTTTATGATAAAGATTATTGGGGATTACCTTTTTCTAAAAAAAAATATATATAGAAATTTTATAGATATACGAATTTTTGTAAAAAGAAATATTTACAAAAATATTTGTAATGAATTTTTAAATAAATAACAAAATAGTACATGTGCAATTATTTTCAAGGAATTCATGCTATAAGAAAATTTGCAAAATTCCTATTTTAGGCAAACATTTTGTGTTCATTTTTTAAGGTGCATCCACACTATATCACAAAACGTGTTTTATAAGTAAAATGATAGAACTTGTTACAAAAAGTGAAGAAAAAAGTTATATAACATGATGTCATTTAACATTTTCAGCATACATATATCAGAAAATTTGCAAAATTCCTAATTCAGGCAAATATTTTGTGTTCATTTTTCTTAAGGTACATGCGTCCACACTACATCACAAAACGTGTTGTATAACAAATTAAGTTACGAAATTTGTTACAAAATATAAAGAAAAAAGTTATTATAACATGAGGTCATTTACTATTTTTCTTGGTATATCATCAATATATTGTATCATTCAGTAACACGTTATATATTGCATTACATAACAAGTTGAACAACAAACTTAAATCCAATTTTCTTACATAACAATGTTTTGTAACATAGTGTGGATGCACCTTTAAATAATAACATTAAGAAATTCCTCAAGTATACTTTTTCCCATTTATGTCACAGTTACAATTAAATAAAAATGGTGTTTCTAATTATTAAAAAAACTTGCCAACAAAAATAATTGACTGATATCTTTAAGAAGCATTGCTGCAAACAGATAACTTTTCTTTAATTTCTTAAAAGAAATTCCTCCCAAAAAAACTTCTTATCATTTTCGCCAAAAAAACAGTATCGTAAATTCTAGGAAGCGTACTGACAAAATGTCCCTAACTCAAACTAAAGTGATACACTAGCATGAGATAAGCCCATTTTACATTCATTTTTACCATAAATTTGGCCAGATTTTCATTTCCAAATATATCAATTCCTTTCTGCCTTCATTTAAAAATCTAGTATTTGTAAAATATCTAAAACTTAAATCCACCTCTACAACAGCATTTTTTTTCAATTTCGCATGTCCACAACTTTTGAGTGAAAGCTACTTGACATGCGATGACCTCATGAAAAACTGAGGAAAAAACTAGATTTATGGCTAAAAAATGCCAACTGTTCAGTCTGCATTGGCTTTTTCAAGAAAAAAAATCCAATAAATTCAGCGTTGGCAAAGAGTATGGACAGCTGCACATTTTGCTATTAAATAGAGAATTATATTATACAAGGAGTAGAGAGGTCCCACCTCCAAAAATTGTATATATGTATACCTATGTTACAATGGCCCAATGCCTAATAAAAATAGTCTGGGCAATTGGCCAGAATATTTTCCCATTTTGAACACATGCAATTCATCTATAGGCTAACCAATTACAAAATGCACCCTTTTCAAAATGTCAGAACAAGAAAAATATTATTTGTATATAAGTATACGAAGCCTTGTAGGGAGAAAAAATAAAATAAATGCAATTATTTTAAACTAAAAGTTGCACTGGAGATTTATAGGTGGACTTTATATTAAAACTTCTAACCCCATGTTGTATGCAGTCCCTGCAAGCTGTTCACCAATCCGATCAATACTATATATTAATTTACATTAAACATGTCTTGAAAATAATGCATTTTTTGTTTGTATAAAAATAAATCTACACCATTTTTTATTAGCTCCATAGACCAATGTTTGTGTTGGGGAAAGAGAAATCTACTTGTCGAAATAAGAGTGAACTGGATAATTCAAATGGACTAATCAGAAACAAGAAACTATACAACAGAGTAGTTGGACATTATGATTGTGTAACCATTTGGTTACATAGTCTGAAGCTGAATCGTATTTGTGGGTGCTTCTGTTGACTTGATGAGCAAGATCACAGTGCAAGGTAACAAAAAGGTTACTCACTTGTGATCTACCTAAATAGGTAGAGTACAAAATGAGATCACAGAAAAACCTATGATGTAGAATGTATGTATGATGTAGTATAACCTATAATGCAGTATAACCTATGATGTAGTATAACCTATGCTGCAGTATAAGCAATGATATAGTTAAAAACTACTTGTGATCTGGATCACAAAAGTACAAGATCTGATCACAATGCTAAAATTAGATTAATAACCTTGTAGACGTACTTTATAAGAAAATATATGCTGATTGGTTAGTTTTCCTTTCTCTCTTTGACTGATCAGGGAATATAAAGTCTCACAAATCCCATTTTAACAGATAATTATTTCCTTTTATATGATAGGAAAACTATACCTTGTTCAACAAAAGTGTAAACTGGAGAATTCAAACGAATCTATAAAGAAAAAAGGTCTGATTTTGGTTAGTTACTTCAGCACCATAAAGCCCAGTAATCTGCAAAATGTTGATTTGTTAGTTTCAAGTTTACTCTTTTGGTGAACAGGGTATATGATTTGCCCAAAAATTAACCAAGCATGTTGATATTTCATTTCATATGAGAAGTGGCGTTCAATCAAAATATGAACTGAAGAATTTGAAATAAACCAATCAGAAATAAGAGGATGTCAGCAAGCTCATCCACTATCAATTACCATGTAGGAGTAACTAATTAATAAAAAGAAATAATAATATTGGTTCCTTTGCAAATAACCATGAAATTACACTGTTTAATTGCTTATTTACCAAAAATGTTAGTTGTCTGGCAAGCTTAAAGTAGTTCCACTATATCCAGTTGCCAGTCTATAATGAAGTTATATCACAACTACAGAATTATCTTGACCTTTCCACAAGCATAAGCTAAGCATAAAAATAATGAGAATCCATGTCCGAATTATGTCACTTGGGGGTATTTTTCTTTCTTTTTTGCACAAAGGACACTAAATTAGCATAAAATGGTCATAAACCCAATTATGAAATTTTGTGATTTTTTTCGAAAAACTGCAATATATTACAAGTGCATATTTTAACCATTATCCCAAAGCGAGAAAAAGTATTGCTAGCATATGGCATAATGGCAGGTTTTTTTGTTGCAAAAAATAATTATCTAAAAATCGCGTGTTTTGCAGAAATAGTAACAAATTGGATGCAATTAAATGGGAGCAATCTTTCATTCACGCAATATCATTAAAAACGAAAATAAATTGGATTTTACCATCAATTTGCAGCAAATGAAAAGGCTCAATACCCATATTTCCCAACTTTTTTTTCTAGAAAAATTATTAGATATAATTTTTATGAAAGTTTATATGATTTTTGTTAGAAAAAAAATATCGTAAGCACATTTGAATAGAATTCATTACAAAAAATTATAGTTAAGGGTGTTAATCAAACTACCAAATACAATTTAAGCCTAACATTATAAGTGCATCTGGGCTACTCTCCAGGACTACTAATTTTCTATTATCTACACAAGTCTAAATTCGATCTGCAAAACCCATTCGTGTGTTAACTTGGCCCAGGGTTTAATTGGTTGTTTAAATTTAAAAGCGACTTGTTTAGACATTAGACAAGTATAAGATTTTATTAGTTCTCCCTATTTTATTTTTAACATGTTAAATTGTATTTGCAAACCGAAATGGCATCCAATAATTAGTGAAACACGAGCTGAATGCAATCATGTAAAACAACGGAATCCTTATTTAGTTACAGATTTAGCTCAGATGATAAACATTTCTTCAAAGAAAACGACTAATTGCCGCCCTTGGAAACGCATCAACAATCACAGCTTAAATTTGTGGACATAAATTAGTGGGAAGGAATGCTTCAAATAATTGTTTTCTAACAAACACAAAAGTCTGTTTTCAAATCAGTAAATAAATAAATACAGAAAAACATACACATAATGTCAAGAATAAAACCAAGAGTTCCCATGATGGCAGCACTTGCTTATACACCACAGAAAATACCAACTGCCTTCAAAAATGCTCTTATATTTTGAAATAAATATGTCTAACTGTTCATCCAAAACTGTTCTGCAGAAAATGACTAGAAAAATATCTCATTCTGCTTCAGTTTCTATAAGTTTCTGCTGAATTGTTTCTAAAAAGTATTAAGCAATTTGCAGATTTCTACAAAATCATATAACAGAATAATTTATTCAGAAATATTTCCAGATAATTATTATTTCTACGTAAATTAATCTGATACACGAAACAGAAGATATTCTGCAGAATCGATTCCACATAATTGAAGTGCTAGACTATCTTTATAGTAAATGATATTACAAGCAGAAATGGTTTTGTGGAATGGCAGTTCTTATCCAAGCAATCAGAAAATGTGCAGAAAGCTCAATCAGAAAATGTGCAGAAAGCTCAATCAGAAAACGTGCAGAAAGCTCAATCAGAAAATGTGCAGAAAGCTCAATCAGAAAATGTGCAGAAAACTTAATCAGAAAATGTGCAGAAAGCTCAATCAGAAAATGTGCAGAAAGCTTAATCAGAAAATGTGCAGAAAGCTCAATCAGAAAATGTGCATGCAGAAAGCTCAATCAGAAAATGTGCAGAAAGCTCAATGAGAAAATGTGCAGAAAGCTCAATCAGAAAATGTGCAGAAAGCTCAATCAGAAAATGTGCAGAAAGCTCAATCAGAAAATGTACAGAAAGCTGGCATGTAGAGATATTTATCATATTCTGCATAAATTCTAGGCTGAGATTCTACATGGGCATCTCTGCATTAAAAGCCATAATAATTCTGCAGTTACTGCAGGAAATGGGCATAACATTTGAAGCAGAAGTCATAATATCTTTCAATAATAGTTAATTATAATTTAAGTAATGGTTATAATATAACAGTCGTAGCTCGTCCTATAAGTGGCATTGTAGTCGTACCCCTGGTGATAAGTTTAAGAACAAATTAGGAACACAAATAATACCCTCCAGATGGCGCAACATGCCGTTTACAAGTCTATTGGCTGCAGGGGCGGATACAGGGGGGGGCAATGGGGGCACTTGCC
>JAQIXP010002093.1:0-16062 GCA_034700285.1 Proteroiulus fuscus | reverse complement strand
TTAATTTGTACCGTTAGTTAACATGGAGATTCCCATAGGAGCATGCATTTTTTAAAAGTGTGGACAGCCCCCTTAAGCCAGTACCCTATAGCTACTCTCTACTAATTATTTAAACAAGGACAATCATTACAAATGTTGATAGTACCACTGGACTCTCCAGCATTAAAACAATGAACAGGAACACAATAAATACAAATGTCGTCGTCGGGCCCATTGGTGCTCCTGTCCCCTGCCTAAAATGTGTTAAAATCGAATTTTAAATTTGTTTATGATAGGCATTCATCAATGACACAAATCATAATCATGAATCTCAAATGTATCAATGTGAGCAATTAGTGCATAAAATACATACCGGTACACTGGGTTCTGATGGAGTCCTTTTTACAAGCCTTCTATTCAAATTGATAATTGGGGCTCCTTCGACTTCCATCGGTATTAGCAGAATGGCCAATACCAGCATTGTAAGGATGCATGTGCTCTCAAAAAATCGCATCTTCATTTTACAACTTATGTTTCTGATTTATTATAACCAATCTAGATATCCTAAAAGAGAAAAAAGTTACTTTACGATACGTCGTACTTAGGCAAAATTAGAAACATGAAGAGGCATTTACACATGATCATCAAATATATGCCTAACTTGAAAACAGTAAACAAGAACGGTTTAAACTATTTGTTACAAATTTCTGTTGGTCCTATGATTTCTGTCAATCATATTATACTTGAATCTATTTTAAGGAGTATTAGCAATTGCAATATTACATACCCCGTAGTCCTGTATATGCTTCCAAAATGTAGACTTAGTAAGCCATTTATATTATAGTGTTATTCTTTCTGTGGATAAATCTTTGTGTTATAGTCTGGTTGGTTGTATCATTTTTTACTGGTTTTCTTGAAACCATTTCAATATTTAAAAAGGACTAAACAAGCCACTGGCATTTTTTTTTTTGACTTGTTTCAAACACTAAAGACTGGTTGCATTAACAATTGTTAATATAAATCCAAGGTTAAACTTTGGTTTTCTTGGTATTCGTTAATTTGAATTAACCTAAAGCAGTCACGTGATCATATTTACCCAGAATTGAAGCTTGACCTTTATCGGTGCACCTGACCCTAGGCTGGCTAATTTCCACCCCTCAACAGTGCACATTTTGAGGGTACCATGCAAGTTATGCCAAAGGGTGAGTATGTAGTGTCATGCATGCCATCCTGCATAATGATTGATTTCATCAAGGTAAAAGAAATATATTGAAAAGCAATCCAGCACAAAAGTCTGCAGAAAATAGTGAAGTTACAAAACGTGTTCTATAACAAAATTATCTAACTTAAATGTTACAAAAAGAGGAAAGTAGTTACATAACAGGATAGTTATTTAACAGTTTTTATGATTCCATACATATTGGTATCATCCAAGAAAACATTATATAACAAGTGGTTGTTTTTTCTACTGTTTTTTTTAGAACATGCAAAAAAAATTGCAGAAAATTCGAATTTTCTGTGCTAATCGGTTGAGTAAACCGATTCAATGAAGTTCAAGTATACTGTTTAAAATAAATGAAAGAGTTTCAGTTAACTTTTTAAATTTTATATTAAACAGTGGCATAATTATGAGGGTGATCATGCAAGGGGATTAAAGCCTTTCAAACCTAAGTTAGCATTTAAAAAGCATTTGTCATGAAGGGAGACTTTTCCTTGAAGTATAGTGACGAGTTTTCTTATTTTCATTATTTCTCTTCATTTGTATTTCAAATATGCATGTTAGAAAATTACATATTTACCAAGGCTAATCATATAGGGTACTGTCGTACTGAAGTGAATTGAATTTGGCTGTTCAGTGATACCTTTTAAGGTTTTTTATATGACAAGTAGTATCAACTAAGCCACATTATGAAAAGACTTCACTAAACTTACATATGATATCTTGCATAACACATACTCACATCAATACAATATTTCTACTTATTTATTTATAAAAAAAATTCAAAAGTAGTGAATATTTTTTCCCTTTTAAAGTTTAAAGTTATTATGAGTGCATTGTTATAAACATAAAAGTAATAATTTGCTGTTCTCTATATAGTTGTTACTGGCAGTTACCAGCAAGGAGTAATTAAGAGATAGCAGGGGCGGATACAGGGGGGGGGGCAATGGGGGCAATTGCCCCCCCCTTAACCAGAAAATTTTGCTGTACAGTATAGGCAGAGAAAATGGCCGCCTCCTTCCGTAATATGCGATTGCTTCCCCCCCCCCCCCCCTTAGCAAAATCCTGTATCCGTCCCTGCGAGATAGGTTAGCAGAGGTTAATTAGAATCAACATTATAAAAATTAAATTTATCAACTAATCCATGCATGACAGTAAAGATAACACTATAGATTAAAGCTGGGAAAATTATTTTTCCTGGCACAAGGAGATTGCTAACAGAAATTAAAATAATAATATATAACAATATATTATTATGTCTCATACTCTCTTGGAATTAAAAAAATTTACCTGAAATCTTCAACATAATTTATCAGGTATACCATCAATCAACAATTAAATCTCATAGCGTTTGTACAAAGTACAACACTTACCATAAAGAAGAAATGTATACTGAAATGAATTTAGCATGTGTATGACAAAGGCAAAAATAATATAACAAAGGCCTATATGTTAATTCACAGCTTATTTTTAATCACAAATATGCTTATCATGTGTAAATGTCACAACATAAAGGTTTTCATGGCAAAGTTGATTAACCGGGCTTTTTCCTGCAAAAAAAATACATAATTTTCGTTGTTGTGCCAACCGTTTAAACTTTAATATTTAGCGAATTCTTGTTGGCAACATAAATAATGGAAAATCCAAAGTCAACAATAGGATCCATGAAATTGTGTAATTTCGTTGGCTTACAATTTTTATTGTGGATAAAAATGTTGTAGACCTAAATAGAAAACAAATATTTCTTTCATTAATAATATGGGGATATTTTGCAGGAATGTTATGCAAAAAAATACGAAATTTACTTACATTTATCGAATGTTCCATAAGTTATTTACCGCCGCCACCTCCGCCACCACCCCCTCTTCCGCCGCCCCCACCACCGCCGCCGCCTCCTCCTCCGCCGCCACCGCCCCCGCCGCCACCTGGCTAAAATGTATTGAAATTGAATTTTAAATTTTGGTGAAAGCATGACGGTAGAGTATTTGTGAATCTCAAATGTGTCCCTGTTGTCAATTTTCGCATGAAATACATACATAGGGTTCTGGAGCCCTTTTCACAAGCCGTCCATTAAAATTTGTAATTGGGGTTCCTTGGACTTCCACTGGCAGAATGGCCAACACCATCATTGAAAGGATGCAAGTGATCACAAATATGCGCATCTTCATTTTTTCAATTTTAGGATTTTCTAAAAAAATAAACATCATTATTACTTCAGTGCAGTGCATGGTGAAATTTCAAAACTTCCAAAAATACTGCATGACGTTAATTCTGCATTCTTCTATGGAACTTTCTGGAAAGGCTCTTTAGTCACTTTGCCCCTCGTAGCACTCCAATTTATTGTTTTCAGTACTGGTATATATGACTTGTGGCAAAGCAGTATAATCTATACTTCATGCACTTAAAAGAAAGCTATTTTCTCATTCAGTAACCTGTTTTTCAATGGGATATCCTGTCTTCTTTTAAGTGGATGCAATTCTACTTCTGAATTATATAATTATATGATTTATCAGGCCATCCTTATTGTACCAAACGTTTTCTAAATTTTAACCTACACTCTCGATCCCGTTTGCACCCTTTCTAGTAACAAAGGTTCTATAACCCTCTCTTCATCATTTCGATGGTTTAATTCAGAAGTGATGAATATGCAAAAAGTTGGTTTTGAGATAATGACGTATTTATGGAAAAATGGTATAACTTGGAAGTAAACAATGTTGAAAGGCTGAAATTTGGTGAACAAATAAAATAATATGTATTTTTTATAGGGAATGTGCTAATTTTTGTTAAATACTTAAATTAGTAAATTAATTAATTAATTTGTGAAATAAAAGGCTTGAAAATGCAAATTCGCCAGTTTGCCTTTGATTAATGTTGCAGGAAAGCGAACTAAATTAAGTGTGAAGTAGCGCATCTGCACATCCACAAGTTTGTCCATTAAAAAAAATGCAAAAAGAAAAGAAATGAGCGAAAATTGTCTAGTTCGCCACTTCTATTTTTTTATAAAAATCCAGGTCTCGAGAAATTTTTAAACTGTAAACTATACGAATTGTACTATATTCACCACTTCTGATTTTTAGGAATGACAGGTTGTGGCTTATTCGCTACTGTTCACATGCATGTAACTTTAACAATTATTATTGGTTACATTAACTTCTGTAACTTTAGGTTAATTAGGGACACTTCCAGGATCACAATGGTATAATTATCTCATTTTTGACAAATTGGCGTATTCTCAACTTCTGAATTAAACCATCGATTTTCTTTCCCTTGTAGTCAATACATGTACAGTAGCCTACTTCGTTATTAGAAAATTGGGACACCATCTGTCAGTAATTGGAGAAAGTTTCATTTTAGGAATCATTCAATTTTGGCTTCATTTTTACTTCTATGCATGCAATAATGCATTTCAAAAAATTAAGTAAATAAACAGATTGGTTAAAGAAATTCAAATTTTCTGAGATTTTTATTCTTTCAGTTAAGCATCACTATTTACAAAGTGTAACTTTTCCTTTTATTTTATGGAGTTATACTAGGCCTTACCACTTTCACAAATAATATCTAGTTGCCATTCGCAATCATACACTAACAGTTAAAATCTTATTTTTGTTAAATATGGTAAATGCCAGTTTATAAGCAATTGATTGCTGATCAACAATTCTTACATGGTAAACGATCATGAATTATAGCATGCAATGTATTAGTAATATTAATTGAAAATATTGTTTTTTAATTTGCTTTAAACTTTCACTGATATATCTATAAAATATAAGCTTCAATTTCAAACAGAATTGTAATAGTTTTTAAACCTCTTAGTGCAGAGTAAATGGATAATTGCAGAATCCCTTACCTCTTGGTCCTGTATCAGAATGAAGATTTAGTTGTCCTTTGTGAATTACTCTTATAGTTTCTAGGATGTTACTACTTGTGTTATAACTTGCAAAGTACTCTTTAGAGATTTTACGATGCTTTATATACAAGTACTCATCGTATGTTTTAGTATGTATGGCTTCTGACAGGTTCTCAGATTTTAATAACTTTTCCTGGTTAATTACCTTGGAACCTCTTAAGGGACAGGTTTTTTAAGGATTTCCTAAAAATGTAATATGAATTACTTAGAATTTTTATGAATTTATTATTGGACAGATTTAATCCCCCTTCTTTCCCATATAGATCATATTTTGTACCTCAGTTGCTAAATTGTGCCAAAGGGTTAGTAGTGTTGTGTAAACTTTCTTACCGGTTTGGTCAGGTGATGACAATAAGAAAGTGCAAATTGGTTGTGTAAACTCATTCAATCTAGTGGCGGAGTCAGGGTTTTTTTTAATATTGGGGCGATGAAAAATGCATTAGCACAATATAGGTATTCCCATACACTAAAAATACAACTGCATGCCCAGGTTTTGTAGAAAATGCATTTAAGAATTGAGGTGTCGAATTTCTGCAGTAATATGTTCATTTCTTTTCTGCAGAAATGCAAGCTGCTTATATGTTTCTGCAAGCAACGTGATCTTACTTCTGCAGAATCCGGGATGTGCATTTTTCTACAGATATTTTTCAAATTAATTCTGAAAATGATTTCGACAGAGACATTTTTATGTGGATTTGCAAACCCCAATGCTATTTCCGCCAACATGTTATTAATGGTTTGAAACATGGTACCAGTGTATACCAACATGTTAATTCCAACATATCTTCATATACGAGTATGTTGGCTCCATGCATTAATTGAACAAACAATTTTTTTTTTAATTATTAAAAATAGTTATATTGATCCCAAGTATATTTGGGTTTTTTTGTTTTTTTAAAGGACGAGAGGACGAGATTTGGCGCAGTTAATTAAGCCCATTTTCCCTGTTTTACTTGCAGGAACATTTTAAATGTCACGTTAATTAAAGGATTTCTCAGAAATTTTAAAATACATATATTGCATCAATAAAATTATGCTGAAAAAGCCCATAATTACATAATCCTTGGTAATTGGTAAATGGGGAAAATGCTCAACTCAACATATATATGCCCATGCATTGATGGTATATAACCATGGATTGTTGTCATCATCCATGCATGAGTGTCTATATATGCATGCTATAGTGGCCTCCCTATGACGTCAGTTATATACCACAGCTGGGTAATAGCACAATCAATGGCTGTACAGGCCATTTATTTTAGTATTTGTTTGAGTGGTTTTAGTTAATTCATGAATTTTAATTGGATTAAACTGAATTTCATTTAACACTTGAGGAAATATTATTTATGTTAAAAATACTTCAGGATTTCCCCGTATTCCCATAATTGGCCACTTTTCGTAAGTCCTTTTTGTTATTTGTTTCTCGAGTAACAGCATCATTGGTAATGTTTTATCAAATTTTGGAGTAAAGTTGCAAACATAGCACAGTCCAGAAGGTTTGATGTTCATTTGTCAAGTCATTTTAATGCCATTGTTGCAGTAAACTTACTAAAAATGCATTGAATAACAACAGTGCATTGGGTAATTTACCTTATGCTAATGTTACGGAATGCATTTTTACCAAATTAAATTCCACTAAAACATAAAGTATATAAGATGAATTGTTTGGAGTACTTTCAAAAGTAAATCAACTATTTTTTAAGATAAACACTTGAAAATTAAACCAAAAATGAAAGAGAAAATGTATTCCAAAAATAGGCAGATTGGCTGACGCTAATGGATCAACTAAAAGTTATATTATATAAGTATACCATAAATTTTAATAGACTTTACACTCACTCCCATAAATACAACATTGTTAATTTGTTACTATTTTAAATGCTTGCATGTTTAAATAAATGTTCGTCTTGTAAATGCACTTGTATTTGGAATTCAAAATTGTATATTTTATTGATATATAGTGTGGAATGTAATCTAAAACAGGTTTTCGTAAATGCACAAGTAATCAAATGTAAGAATTAAAATTTTGTGGAAAATTAAAATGTCACAACACATCTTCGCAACCTTGTATCCCAAATTTGGCCAGGTGGGCATGAAGCACAGAATACGCATTTGCGAGGTAGGGACCACCAATTCATTATCAATGGTCCCTTATTGGCAACAGGAGCTCCTTGAACTTCATTTGGGGTGGTGGGTAGGAAAGCCAATACCAACATTGAAATAATGCATGAATTAATTATAAACAATTTCATTATTTTACCAAGTGAATTTTTGATTGTAAAACCTATATTTTTTGACCTAAATATAAAAAAAAATATGATCAGAACATAAATATTTATTTAATGGCTATAAGTACATTGAATTAATCCACGATTATGCACAACACGAATTTACTCAAATAGGCTATTTAGGCAGAGTTCTTAGGGGACATCCATTAATGTCATAATCGTTGATAGATGAGATTGTGAGATAGGAATAATTAATTATTGATGACGTAATGTTGACGTATTAGGGGAGGAGTAGTGAGATTAAAGCTGATGAGTTTTGGTTTTATTTGTGGACAAAGTTAAAAAATTATAATTTGCTTTCATCATTTAGCCTTTCATCCTTGCCCTTAGCTGATGTTTCATTTATAAAAGGTCTTATATACAGGGTGTCTTTAAAATTGTGTCAACAATTTTAAAAGTGCCATCTCACCATGATAACTAGTAAAAATGTTCTAATAAATGGGGATCCAAAATGAGTGTGTGAGGCGTATTAATTTAAACATTAAGTTAAACATTTAAAACATTAAGTCAAACATTTAAAACATTAAGTCAAACATTTAAAACATTAAGTCAAGCATTTAAAACATTAAGTTAAACATTCCAAACATCAAGTTAAACATTTAAAATATATGATTATAAAAAATTAAAGCATTTTTTAAAATTTATATTTCGAGATGAATTAGTTATATAGAATAGTTAAATTACCTTGTAGTGGCTGTGTGACTTCAGAATCGATATGTTGATACTTTTAATTCTGTTGCAGTAAGTATTTTAGTAATTACAAGAAGATTAATATTGTATTTTAACTTAATCAGAATGATTTTTAATTCTACTTTGATCAACGTTTACAATATTATAAGTAGTGTTTAAAATTGTTAGGCAGGATGTCAGGGTCTAAACCACTTCCATTTTCCTTGTGTTAGTATAGAAAGAGCATTTTAAACTTATAGCTGTCAGTAAATTTCGTTGAATTTTTGAAAGAATTTTGTTGTTTTTTCGAAAGCGGTATAATAATGATGGAAAAAGTCATTAGTATACTCCTAGAAGTATTTATTAGGATGTTGGAATTAAATGTTACTGTTGCTTTCGTATAAAAAAATATTAATCACATGAAACATCAACATTTAAGGGGCAATTATCACTTTAGTATGGATATTGTTTTACATATAATCAGAGATTTCTCCTTCATAGTATGAGGAATTGCAGTATGCTTAGGTTGCTATAGCAACATATTGGTACCAATATATTCTTTTTTTAAAGACAATTTTCAATAAAATGACCTCCTTTATAGTTCATAAAATGCTGGTTTAATGAATTGACATTTTTATTGTTACAAAATTAACCAGACTTTTTTAACACATTTTCCGCTTGTATTCCGAACCTCATTTTCTCCACAGTTACGCCTGTAACAATTGTTAGTGCATTTGTAATCACGAACGAATGGATTTAACGGTTCTTCTTCTATGCCAGTCAGGGGTAAACTTCTAGATTCTACAGAAAAGGAATGAAATGTCAACACCAGCATTGACAAGATGCAAATCAAAGTAAAGAACTTCATTTTCCGAATTGTAATTTGTGTATTTGGATTGCAAGACAAAGTGAAACCTAGAAACACAAAATAAAAATTAGTTTTATTTGCAGATCATAAATCATTAACAATGATGGTTTATCTGCCATAAATGAATTTTACATAGCCGAGTCCAAAAATTAAAATTGTTTAAATTAAATTTAAATTAATTGAGAAATTCCATGAGTTTGTTTTAAAAAATGGGGATGTTAAACTTGCTTACCTGTATGATCCAATTTTTCACAGTGAAATGTTGTATTGTAGCAGCTTCTGTAAGTGAATGTATTTTCTCATAAAATATACTTTACAACTGAATATAATGATGAACTAAAGCCATATTTATACATCTTTAAAAAATGTTACTGTATTGTTATTTTTAAACATATCCACTATCACTGCTTCTTAGGATTCTCGTTTCAAATGAACAATAAGTGCATTGTTAATTTCAATTGTTTTAGGTATCAATTCCATTATTATTTTGTTTAATCAATCAAATTCAATATGTTTACCTAATAATTAACATTTTTAGATTTACTCAAATTCCAAATGTAGAAAATACAATGGCATGTCTTAAATTCAATATTGCCTCAATTTCAATTTCTAAAATTACATTTAACTTTAAAGCCAAAATTGACCTTAAAATGGTTAGTATGCGTGGAAACACTATTTTCCAGTTTTGTTGCTATAAGCAATTAGGCCTATATATTATACTTATTGTCAATTATAAAAATCATTTATCTACAGGGTGTCACAAAAGTCATTTCAGTACATATGCAGAGAGTCATGAAACTATCATTTTAATGCATCTAAATGGTTACCCAAAAGTTTTATTTTGGTTCATCAACATGTTTACTGCAATCCTCTAAAAAAATTCTTGTCAGAAGGGATGCTTATTATTTGTTCTTTTTCTTACATTCTTTAAGACAATGGAGTAATCTTGCTAAATAGGGCCTATAGTTCAAAATTATTAGGAATTCAATTTAACAATGGTGTTAAAGTATCTTTTGATGTGGGAGTATAGCCTGTTGTATCATAGTATAGGATAATACCCCCTACAAAATCACACCAGGATTTGCTTATCATAGGGTACTGAGTCGAGCTAGTTGAATTGAATTAAAAAGTTTAACGAGCTAGCTGTTAGACTTTGTGATTTCAGACACTATTATTACATTTAAAAAGCATATTTGCATATTTGCGATCTAAAATGAAGGAAATAGGTGACTTTGGTGGAATCCTTATTGTAATTTTATGAAAACGTATTACTTAATTACTTAACGTAATTACTTTTCAAAATTTATTTTTAGTTTAATAGTGAGGTATTTGTCTTTATGAAAAATTGAAATGTTTAACCTAACCATATGAACTGTTAGTAGTTACATTTTTTTCCAAGTAGAAGTTCCATTGCATTTTATTAAACAGTTTCATTACATCATTGCCCAGATGCTCATATATATGATATGATTCTATTGGAAATTCCATCCACATTCTTTGCAGTTTTTATTGGACAGTTTTTAAAAGATTAGTTGTTTTCATTTTGTTGTATAGGTCTATATATTTTTATATTAGCCTGTAAAAAGATTTAACACAGTACCTTCCTTAATTCGTCATTGGTATTCCTAAATTGCTGTTGAAAATTCAACAAAAAGGATATTTTATGATGGCATCAAATTTTTTAAATTTACTATTCAACAAACTCATCAGCCTAGAGAGGTGTTGAGAATCCAGCACAACAAATTAGCACCCCCTGGGTAACGAGAAAAGGTACTTGCTTCATTTAAAATGTCTTTTGATTTAACAGCATACTTTCCTGATTATGATTGTCCTTTACTAGTTAAATAAACATGTTATAAAACGTTGGTGATGCCCTTTATGTTGTAATCCCTCGTTTCTCAATTTGGGGTACATGTACCCCTAGGTGGTACATCACCATGCTTAAAGTGTACTTGGCAATCCTTAAAAATTAAGTGAAATCAAATACTTGGAAACTACCGGTAGCCTACTTAAATTCAAATTACATGCATGGTTAACTGACTAAATCTATTTTTCTATAATTTTAAGTGGCATTGGACAGATAGGAATTAGCTTGTGTAGTTAAGAAAAAAAAAATATTTAGTAAAGGTTACTTAAAAGTATAAAGGTTGGGAACCAAGAATGTAATCCATACAAATTAACTCATAGTTATACAATCCATTGAAATGATCCAAAGTAGAGCTGCTACATTTGTAGAGCTGTGATGTGCAATGTTTTTTAAACTTTGGTACCAGTGTATACAAGTACAACCTATTGGTTCCAACAAAAATCTCCCTAATTTTCTATGTGTCGGTTCCCTGCATTGAACTCACAAACATTTAAACAATATTAAAAATAGTTATATATGGTTAGCTTTTATTTTAGAGGCAGTTTATTATATTGTCTGTTGATGGACATTAAAGACTCTTAAACCATATTTCCTCATTGCATTGCTGTGATTTTAAAATTGCATTTTCGCTATAGTTTACAATAATGCGCAAACAGTGTATATTGTTTTGTTCGACAGGATGATATTTCGAGCAGAAATTAATCTTAACGTACATTTTCCTTGTTTTACATGCAGGAACTTTTAAATGTCACAATAATTAAAGGATTTCACAGAAATTTAAAAACGCAGATATTGAATCATTAAAATTATGGTCAAAAAGCCCATAATATTTATTTAATGCTTGGCAGTTGGTAAACGAGGAAACTGCTCAACTTGGAGCTGTTAATTAAAAGCTGTAAAGTTAAAACAATAGCAACAGGTCTAAACTTATGTTCACAAAGTTCTTTGACTATAAATAAAAGAAGTATACTGTACCAGTAGTTAAAATATATTTGGCAATGCATTGTTGTCATGCTATAAGAAAATCCACAGTGTCTAGTGACCTCCCTATGACATATGTTTATAATGTGTTCCATGATATTTTATTCAAATTGTAAAGTAATGTAGAAAACATAACATAAACCAGAAGGTTTGATGGTAATTTGGCAAGTCATTTAAATGCCACAGTATCAACCAATTTGTCAGAAATGCTTTGGTTGACACTATTGATGGGAAATTTTCCTTTTTCTAATGTTATTCAATGCATTTTTATCAAATTTAAATTCTTTCTAACGCATAATGTACTAAATGGATCGTTTTTATTATTTTCATTATAAAATCAACTTGCTTGAAAAAGATCAACACTGAAAATTTGTTATAAATCAAAAATCAAAATCAAAATGAATTCTAAAACTAGTCAGATTAGCTGAAACTAATGGATCAACTAATAGTTAGATTATAAGTACCATAAATTTTAACAGACTTTTCACTCTCGTAACTATAACAATGTAACTATTTTAAATGTTTGCATGGTTAAACAAATGTTAGTCTATGATTTTGTTAAAGTACATGTATTTTGAATTGAAAATTTTATTTTATTGGTATGTATACGAAAATTAGTCTAAACAGGTTTTCATAAATGCACAAATAATCAAATGTAAGAATTAAAACTCCGTGGAAAATTAAAATGTCCCAACACATCTTCGTAGTCTTGTATCCCAAATTTGGTCAGGTGGGCATGAAGCACAGAACACGCAATTGCGAGGTGGTAACCGCAAATTCATTATCAATGGTCTCTTTTTGGCAACAGGAGCTCCTTGAACTTCTTTTGGTGATGGCAATAAAGTAAAGACCAGCATTGAAAGAATGCATGTATGAATTATAAACAATTTCATTATTTTACTATAGTTGGATTTTTGATTGTAAAACAAATATTTTTTTGACCTAAATATAGAAAACATGAATAATTTATTTAAAACCTATATAGTGCGTTGAATTAATCCATTTTTAGCTTCAACTTATTTACTTGGTTAGGCTATTTAGGAAGAGATCTTATAGGGACATCCATTAATGACATCAATATTGACGGAAAGGAATATGCAAAAAAAACATCGAGGATAGGTAGTGTTAAGGAGCTGATGACGTAGTGTTGACAAATTTGGGGGTGGATGAGATTAAAGTTAATTGACTTTCAATTTATAGGAGAACAAAGTTAAAAAAAATCATAGTTTTTTACATCATATTAATGGATTGCCCTTAGGTGCTCTTTCATTTAAAAAATAATTATTAATTAAGGAGTTAAATTACCTTGTAGTCGAAATTTTGGTAGTCTTAGTTCTGTTGTATATGTTGTATAAACAGTTAGTATTTTTTGTAAGCAAATCCTTGCTAGAAGTTTAATGTGGTATTTTCTCTTAATCATGCAGAAAGGTTTAAAACTATATTTTTTATTAAGGTTTACGATATTATAAACAGTTTTTATTTTTTAGGCAGGATGTCAGGGTTTAACCACTTCCATTTTCCTAGTTTTAATATAAAGCGCATTTTAAATTTATATTCAACAATTCGTATAATTTTTGAAAAAATTTTGTAGTTCTTGGAAAAGCGGTAATAATGGTGGAAAAAGTCATAAGCATTATTATGAAAGAATTTAATTAGATGTTGGTACTCAATGAAACTGTTGATTTCGTACCGACAATATTAGGCTTAGTGGGTAATACGATTCGTGTTTGACATTTCAGTTATTATTCTTGGTAAGACAACTTGCTATATATATGATTAGTTTTGCTAGCAACGTTCTGTTATCGATATTCCCTTTTGAAAAAAAATTCCCAAAGTGAGATTTCCACTTAATTCCGGTTTATTTACATCTATGTGTATGTTTACAAATATACAGTTCAATTAAAAGTGATCTAACACATTTTCTCAGTTTTAGATCCCATTTCTCACCTGGTGGACATTTCTGACATATAATGCATTTATGTGTTCGAGTTTCAGGCGCAATCCATTTTGGATTCAATGCTTTTTCTGTACTTGATAAGCTGAAACTTAAAGATTCCACAGAAAAAAGTTGAAATGTCAACACCAGCATTGATAAGATGCAAATGAATGTAAAATATTTCATTTTTTAAGTAGTAATTTGTGTATTTGAAGTGCAAGACAAAATGAAACCTAGAAACATAAAACGAAAATGTTTTATTTGCAGATCATGCATAAATCACTAACAATGGTAGCTTGTTTAAAGTTGCAGAAATTATAAATTTAAGTAAATTGAAAACTTGCATGAGATTATTTATTTGCAAGAATATAAAGGGGTGTAAAGAAAAAAATTCCTTACCTGTATGATTAATTTTGTCGTAGGGTAAATAATTATTGTAGCAATTTAGTTTTGAAGTGAATGTATTTTCTTATCAAATATATAGTTTACAAATGAAAATAATAATGGACTAATTGCATTTAATGCATATTTCCAATTTTTTTATTGGTAGTTTTGACCATATCATCTATCATTGCTTCTAA
This sequence comes from Proteroiulus fuscus, assembly GCA_034700285.1. NCBI lineage: Eukaryota > Metazoa > Arthropoda > Diplopoda > Julida > Blaniulidae > Proteroiulus > Proteroiulus fuscus. The sequence continues at coordinate 1,767 of JAQIXP010002093.1, read as the reverse complement.
GGAATCTCGTCTCAAATGAACAATAACTGCATTGTTAATTTGGTTTAGTTTCAGGTATTTCCATTCAAATTTCGTTTTATTAATTCAGTTGAGCATTTTTTACATAATAACGTTTTCAGATTTATTCAAATTCCAATAGAAAATACAATTGCGTGTCTTTAATTCAATATTGCCTTGATTTCAGTTTCTAAAATTACATTTAACATTTACGCCAAAAATGACCTTAAAAAGATTAGCATGGATCACTATTTTCCAGTTTTGTTGCTATAAGAAATTATTATAGTTAATCCAATAAACTACTGCTGAATAAATAAATGGCAAAATTATTTTTTTTCTAAATTAAATAAACTGAAGAATTATGTAAACCTATGGATGATAAATATAATGATAAGGGAAGGCATGTTCACTATAATCGAACGGATTTTTATTATTGGTTCTTTTTCTTACATTCTTTAAGACAATGGAATAATCTTATTAAAATAGTTACAAATTATTAGAAATTTAATTTAACTATAATGTTTAAGTCTATGATGATGTGTGAGTAGCCTGCTAATTGTGGGATAACACCCATACCATTGATACTAAATGGCTTCATGATTTGCATATCATATGTTACTGAGTTGAATTGTATTGAATTAAAAATGTCAACAAGCTATAGCTGTTAGATTTTGTGAATGCATGCCTACACTATTATTACATTTAAAAAGCATATTAGCAATATCATATGAACAAAACAGATGATTTGGTCGAATCCTTATTGCCATTTTATGAAAATTGTAATCACTTTTAAAAAATTAATTTCAAGTTAATAGTGAGGTATTTGTCATTTAGAAAAATCGAAATCCTTGTCCTGACCATATGAACTGTCAGTAATGAAATTTTTTTCTGAGTAGAATTTCCATTGTATTTTACTAAACAGTGTAATTAGATCAGTGTCCATATGTTCATATTATGTGGTTCTATGGAAACTCCATTCCCACTCTTTGTAGTTTTCATTGGACAGTTTTTGAAAGATTAGTTGTTTTCATTTTGTTGTACTTTTACATAAGCATGTAAAAGCTAGATTTCATACTGTCTTCTTAAATTCCTTATAATGGCATTCCCAAATTGCTGTTGAAAATTCAGCAAAAGGGATATTTTGTGATGACATTAAATTTTTTGAATTTAAATTCAACAAACTTAACAGCCTTAGACAGGTGTTGAGAATTGAGCACAACAAGTTAGCACCCCAGTCTAACGAGAAAAGGTTCTTGCTTCCTTTAAAATTTTCTCCGATTTAACAAAACACTTGTATAGGTATTATGATTACCCTTCATTAGTTAAAGAAACATGTTATAAAACGTTGGTGATGTTCCTTCAGTTGTAATTCATACAAAATAACTCTTAATTATATAATTCATTGAAAGGATCCAACGTAGAACTGTTAGATTTGTAGAGCTATGTGGTATGTATAATGTTTTTGAAACCTGGTACCAGTATATACCAACTTAATGGTTCCAACAAATCTCCCCAATTTGTTATATTTTGGTTCCATGCATTGAACTCACAAACATTTAACAAATATTTAAAAAAAAAAAAAGATTTTAAATGTCACAATAATTACAGGATTTCGCAGAAATTTCAAAATACATATATATTGCATCATTAAAAATTATCCTGAAAAAGTCTATAATATTTCCATAATACTAAGTACACTGTAAAAAATTTCAGTAGAATTTACAGTTTAAAATACGTAAAATTTACGAATCTGATAGTTCAAGGTGGCAT
>JAQIXP010002092.1:0-16062 GCA_034700285.1 Proteroiulus fuscus | reverse complement strand
GGGGGGTCATGGTCAGGGCCGCACCTAGAAATCCAATTCGGGAGAGCCCCAACCAAAAAAATCTTCAAAATTTTTTCGGTCATAGGCAAAAATTAAAAATGTTTCTGTACATAACTGAAAACTTGACACGAAATAGCGCCTCAAGCGATTTTTTTTTGCTAAAAAAAACTCAAAAATGGGCTAAAAATCACCAAAATTGCATATTTTTCCATTTTTCTAGTTTGAGTCTGAAAGTCTTTGGGGGGATCATGACCCCCGTGTTTTCCCCCCCCCCCGGATCTGCGCCTGTTTGAAGACTCCAGTTGTATACAGGGTCCCCACATTTCCTAGGGGTATTTCCAGGACACTAAAATCATGAATGTTTGGGTACCTTATTAATCTGGGGGTCTGGGCCGGGGGTTGACTCCCCGACCGCCAAAGGCAAAATTTTTTTGAAGTTGGTGGTTGTTATTTATGGTTTTGGATGGCAGCACATGAAAACACTGGCTCCACTATTTGACACTATAACACTTGTCATTTAGTTAATAGGCCTACCTAATTTTTCTTTCTAACTTATCGTTTTGAGGGGGGCGATCGCCCTGATCGCCCCCCCCCCGAAAATCTACCAGTGCCTACATACGAAATCTAAAAACTGATGGTATCAATCCAAGCGAAAATATCTGCTAGCAATCTCATCTTTTACTCATCAATCAGAATAATCCAATAGAATATTATATATAAGAACCGAGTCGACATGTACATGCGAATTCATATGGTACAATCACTGCTGACTAATTAATTTATAGTGGAAACTTGGCTAACTACATGTATATATTCCTCCAAATCAAATTCCAAGTGAAAATTCCCCCCAAATTGTGCCAGCACTCATAATCAATTTCTGAACACCCCCTCCACCAAATGATGACATTATCATAAGGGTCATCCCCCCCCCAATTTCTGCTGTATAATATAGACTATACAAACTGTCACAAGAGCAAAAAATATATATAAATATCTTTGAACATGTAGGAGAATAGTATATGGAGGGGGTTATAAATACTGTACCCTATCTCAAACCAAATTTCTGGTTATGACTCTGCTCATAATTAAAATAGCGTTTTACTTCACAACAATTGTGTTCAAATTAATATTTATTGTCGCTATCAGAAATGAACAAGGTAAGCAAGAAGCAGGTGACAATAATAATACAGCATTTAGATTTCCCCCTACCTCCCCCCTCACCCTGCCATATAACTTGTACATCATTATTTGACCGACTACCTCTCCTCCCCAAACATGATAAAATAATACTTGAATGCTCTCTGAATGACGTTAACCACAATGATAAAAGTAGCATACTGACAAGAGCATCCTTTAAGTCCATTGACGTTTGGAGAACCAGTTTTCAAGATGTCACGATAGAAAGTTTAAAAAAAATTGGAATAATGGTCCATAAACTATAAAGAGCAATCACGACTTAATAGTTATTGCATACATCTTCAGAGTTGATGGGACATTCATTGTTATCCATATACCATTTCTAAAGTAGGCCTATCCAACCTTGCTTTCTCCATACCGATAAATCAATTGAAAATCGAATGACAGAGCATACATAACCACAAAAGTACAGAATCGCCAAGTAGTAAATATCTGTTCAATCCCTAAATAATTAGTGAAAACCATTCTACAGCAGCATTACAATCATTCTGATACTAAAAAAAATAGCTCGCAACTCACAAAGCAAACACAGAAATCAATTTTTAGTGTGGGATTAGTTGGTAAAGTGGAATTGAAAATTAGATTCTAAGACAAAAGACAAAGTTAATGGAAATGGATGAAAACTCGATAGACGCAATAGAAAACCTTATTAAAGAAGCTTTAAGAGAAGACTATATTACCAAGTACAGAGAAATAGATTGAAGCCAAAATGTGGTCTAGCTATAATAAATGTGCAATAACTCGGTTAATTAAGATGACTTCATTTGAAAAAAGATTGCAGTAATTGTGCTTGTGTAAGATTTGAAGGAATATTTACTACATGTATATACCGTACACGTGCATCGTTTATGCATAAAGTACATGCATATACGAATACTAACAAGAAATAAAACTTTGGTTCAAATGCAAACAAAATAAAAAGCATTAAATTTAATGATATTCCATTTTAACAGTTCTCGAGCTCAACTTTTTATAAAGCAAGAAATATGGAAATTTGATGACTAATTCAAGTAAACAGCTCCCAACCGGGCCATTCCAGTAAAATTGGAGATGCAACGACATGCACATCTTCCAAGAATCCCTGCTGCATTTATTTAAGTTAAATGCAGACTACGAAATAATCTTATAAATCTGTAAGGTCAACATATTGCACTGCGCATGCTCAGTTGGCAACTGAACCTCAATACTTCTAATCTATGCATATTCAACTTTGTGACCTTCTTCCACTGAAGGAAGTAGTTTATTTTGATAAATGTTACAAGTCTGAATGTTGCAACAAATTGAAGAATTTGTAGCCTACAGCAATGCAAGCAAACCTTGTGCATTTTCTTCAAAGATCAAAATTAAAAACAAAATTCACATTGTGAAATATACTTTCTGCGACAAAATTATTCAAGCAACGGATTAAGAAGAATCATAATACATCAAAGGCTTTCAGAATGTATACATATTTATGGGATACGACTAAAACAGTTCATGTGAACTTAAATTATTAAATGAGGGAAAAATTGCTTTGATAAATCACGTTGACATGAATGCTTTTCTAGCTTTTAATATTCAAAATATAATATTCTGATTTCTCGTATAACATTATAAAAGTAGACAAATTTTTTGCAAATCAATAAGTACTACTTCATACAATTAATAAATGGGCGTAGTCTCAGAAAATGGGTCGGAAATGCAATGTAAACAGTTGCCCCTAGAAAGGAGCAATCACTTGCAACACAGGCGCAGTGCATGGTTGCCTGCAGCTGAGCTGCCTTTGTGATAAAAATGCAAAACAAGTGAATACTAAAATATTTATTCACTATTTTTATCCCAAACAAAGCCCACTGAATTGATTTATTCATTTGATACACAACAAAGGCTTATATCTAAACATATAGATCCGAAAATTCTTTTTATTTTTCTCTGAAAAGGCACGCAAGAAGATGCCTCCATTCAAAGGATCTATCCCAGAGAAAATCCTGATATATTACATTTTTTTCACCGAAATGCTCAAAAATCCAGGTCTTATGTGTCTGTATGGCCATCCACCGAGCCATTTGTCTATAACGGAATAGTCAAATAACCACTTGAATGCAAGTGCAGCATACACACATTAAGTCGAGCTGTATAAAAAATCTACCACAAAAAGTGCAAGCCGTGAGTAATTTACAGCAGAAAAGGGAGGAAAATTCATGGGATGGAAACGGATGAAAACCTCGACATAATTATCAAGTTTAAATCTTCTTCGAATACAAAACCTGCAAAGTAGATATTGGCTAGAAATAACACCTTTCAGATTCCTCGTTTCCAAGGATACCATCGAGATGTTGTATTTCTGTAACATGTCCATTAGGGAACCAATTCGCTTCTTGGTGTATGTCCTTTCAAGCTCTATTGCAATGTGGCTAGATTTTGTGCTCAAGGTGTCTGAAGCAAATTGACAAAAGGAAAAGGTGACCCAATAATACCTTTAATGAATATACGGGTCACCATGACAACGAAAAAAGGCCCCTTTCTTTGTTGAGGAATTAAGTTAATCTAGGCCGCGGTTTACAGTTGCACGTCATATATATTCTAATTTACAGGGACTTAATTACGATAAAAATCATTACGTGAATTAACCAGAATAGAACCTATAGGCATGCATCTATATACCTATATATATAAAAGACCAAAGGCATGTTGATGTCGACCGTTTACTCTGTGCAAAATATAACTGGTTGGCAGCTGTGAAAGAATTACTGCTCACCACACGCATTCCCACGCCTTATACCCTGTATGGCTCCATTATACAATGTTAACCTCGTGAATTATTAGAGTACATTAGTCACATATTTATTGCCTCGGTTTAGGGTTAAGACACAGGCATGGAAGATGCATGCATATCCCTAGAAAACTGCTTCATAGCCCATTTTGTTAATTGTTATTTAACTTTATTAGTGTATAAGTTTAGAAAGAAACTTGCTCGTGTTTGTATATACATGTTACATATACTTGTGAAATGTGACTTCAGGTTCACAAGGCCGATTTCGCTTTCAAAGTTAAAAATGAATGTGTCAATCAAGTTTGAATTGCTATAAGAGACATATTCATTATAAGATAAAAATCTTAATAAATATCGTGATCGCCCTATAAGTAGGCCTAAGCATATATGTTTTTCCTACTTTTACAAGAAAGTTGTAAAACTTAATGCTTGCACATTTTATGTTTAGAAAAACTCCAAAAATGCCAAACTCGTATAAGCCTCTGATGTTCTATTTTAAAGCTATCGAAAATTGATATGCTTTCAAGTGAAACTTTAAATGAACTAGTCTGACCATCATGCAGTTGACTTACTATATACGATTTGAAACTATTCTGAAAGACTTACTAAAATAAAATCAAAATAAAGCGCCTTTTAGAAAACATTACTTACATAAAGATGTAATATTGTTGAGTAATAAACCTTCATCGTGTAGGCCTATGTGTGCATGCAGCTAAACTGAACCGACTTATATAAATTTCTAAATCGACCAATGCATTTTTCATTTCCCCAGGTATAGGATATGTTATTTATAGCCCTTCCTTTCATGTATACAAGCGTATACACTATGGGTAACAAAATTTAAAACTTGCAAGGGTTACTTTTGTAAGTCCAGCAGGCATTTAATAACATGATTAATAGATGTGATATATAAATCCAATAATAAACGCAGCACTGCACTGCACTGGTAAGAGAAAAAAATCAAACAATGCCAAAAGAATAACGTCATTTATAAATGTCAGCTATTTGTAAGGAATAATCGAGCAAATAGCACGAAAGGCCCGTATATGCATGCACTGTTAAAATCATCATAGGGTCTTCTATAGGGCTGCAACAGCAACCAATTATCTAATAATTATTCGGAGCAAACATGTAATATGTGGGCATGCATCAATATTCACTATCCGCAAGTATAACATCTGTAAGTATTAAGTTTGCATATTATAGGCCTATCGATCTTTTGTAATATGTGTGCACTATATCATAGTTTTGAGTTATTTAATAAATGATGGCGTTAATTAAATTTTCCCATATATCGCTAGCCTTCATTGAAATCAAGAGTTGTGACTACTATACATATATAGCTGCGTACAAATTATGCATGCTTGGTATTTTATGACATAGACAAATTAGTCAAAAATATGATATAGGTCGATAAAACATCAGAAAAGTTAACACCAACAAAACAAATGAAAAAATTCAACTTAGGCTATATGAACTTTCCAAAAATCTTCTTGACACACATATATATGCTATCAAGGGGAAAAGTTCCACTCAAAGTACAGCAGATCTAACGCCATAAGCCATTGGCCGTTGTATTCAAAATATTCATTCACAGATTTGCATGCAGTGGCCATATGAGACTACAAAACTGCCTTAAAAAATTAAAATCTGAGCTTTGGGCGGGGAGGTAGAAGTAAACGGAAACCCTATATATAAAATGACGACCAAGAAAAGGGAGTTCCTAAAATCAAATAGATATGCTAGTATTATTTAACTTAAAAGTAATATTTGTATGATCTAGATATTTTTGACTCACTCGTCAGTGAGAGGAAACAAATTGGTGCGGACTAACGCTATAGACATATAGGCATGTTCACTTCAATCATCTGAATGAAATTCATGCTAGAACGAATGCTTATTATTGGTCCTTTTTCTTATGATTTATAAGACAATGGAATAATCTTTCCAATGCTGATGTTAATGTACTCATATACAGCTTAGAGCAAATGTATCATATCAATGACTTAAAAGAGCACAAGTAGCGAATGAGACATTGTGATAATATGGCTCATTCACTACTTGTGCCCTAAGCCAATGATATATGGTATATAACATTATTTAATACTATAAAAAAAATATAAGGCAAACAATTTAATGCAATCTGATAAGTGACACTGGCTTTATATAAATAAATAAATCTTTTATTGAACAGCATTTAAGTTAAGATTCAAGAATTTCCTAAAAACTTCTTAGCAACAGTGTAAAACATGCATTAACTGATTCAGCACATGGTGGTAGAATTTACCAAAAATGTTTATTTTTGCTACATGTACTTGGTGATGCAGTTTCTGTTTCGGATCCAGATAAGCACGTGAGAATTGCACGTTAAAATTTCCTGGATACTTTTCCAATTTTGTGTGTGCAACTCACGAGCTCAGCCAGACCACGTGCCTATAATCCATTGACATGGCAATGTAGACACAAGCTAGAGCGATACTCATAGTATGGATAGTAGGCCTAATGAACATTGCATACTTAGACTAATTAAGAGAAGCTCTGCAACTTTGTAATTGACATTTTTGATGTAGCTGTTACGTTTTTCATGATGGCAATTGTGTGGCCTTGAAGGAGACCTTTGACCTCCAAGATTCATTCACCAATAAATTATTCCCCCCCCCCTTCGTATTTCATTTCCCATACCACATTTACTCTAGCTGCTTCTGTTAGGAATTTAGAGGGGGGTGTACAGAATTACTTTCCACCCTGTGCATAATGGCAGGCAGGATATACACTCGTTTCATATTAAAAACTATTATGGGAAATCTCACACATGTAAGAATCATCCAGAAACTAATAACAGATTAACTAACACAAAACGCCCTATATGCAATCATGCATCTACTCTTGTCAGTATATACATCTAATGGTATGCCTATAGATATATCCTATATAAATATATGCAAAGCAGGTTATCAGCTATAGCTCAGGGAAAAAATAATTAGGTTTACAATCTTATCAAATCGAGAACAATTCTATAAATAGAGGTTTAAATGATCTATCTTTATAGGATCAAAGGAAGTGCAGGGTCATAGGCCCTACAAAAAAAAATACTTAAACGTATTATATTTCCTATAGTCGAACATGTATGCACAAAACAGTCCATTAATTGTCAATGCTCTTTTTGTGTATAATTGCTGGTGCAATACCGTTTCTCCATCCTGTTAATGATGGAATTTACCATAAACCAGAACTGAAATCATGATGTTTGCAAAAGATATGGTATGCACCATTACCAAATGTGGATAGGATATAATATATATATAGGCTATTAAGTAAATTTTGGTCTCACTTTTTCGCTATGGAATAGTTGTGTATTTAATTGTATACGTGCACAAAGGTAATCACAAGAAATGATTATGTGGCTTGAAAAAAAACAATGTTATAATCCAAATATGGCCGCTAACACCGTCTTGAAGTAAACGCCAGAGGGCACTTTAACTTGACAGCAAAAGTGGCGTCATTTCATGAAAATCCTTTTCTACTAATTCAAACTGTTTGGAAATAATTATTTATTGAATGGCATGACAATTAGCATTTCAATTTCCATACCTTTCATTATTTTTATTGTCGTCAATATACAAATAACGTGTTGCAAGTTGAGACTGCATGTCTCTTTAAAAATTATTATAAAAGCTTTTGTTTTCCAGATATATTTCATAGAATTCAGCAGTAACATTTGTTTTACTTTCACAATGGTTGTTATGCAATGGTTTCGTTTACAGCATTTTTTCTATTTGATCTCAAGTCTTTTCTCTCCTATGCTATTGTTGGAAAAACGTTTTAGTAAAAAATAACTATAGACGGCATAACTAATTCCTTAATTCCCCAACAATTTATTTGAAATCCATTTGACAAGTCTTTCTTAACTATGGATTCGTATACCATTTCTCTCCATAATTCACGGGGGTTTCAGAGTTGGGAAAATTCATAGTCTAAAAAAAACACATAAAAAACAATACTTGGAAAGTTGAAGCTAATATTCAAAAGAAATAAAAAGCACAGTGCGTGCATGCACATGAAGGCTTTGTGTGACAAATGAGACAATGGAGGTCCTTCAGTTTTGTTCTCTTTTTTTTTTCTTAATCGTGATTATCCACGAAAAGATGAGTTTGTTTCCATCCTTACACTCCAAAGCAACAAAAAAATCGATGAAATCACCGTAAAACTTTTATTGACTGATATGCTATTTTTATAGGCAAGGGATCATCCCCGATTTTTCATAGGTAACACAGCAGTCCTGTCTAAGATGCTGCACAGACTATATATATATATATACATGGCTGATGTAGGCCTACATGTATAATAACATGATAAGATCGCTCAGTAAAAGTATATCAAAATAATTTCCTCCTATTTTGAACATGATTTAAAAAAAAAAAGTTATATGCATAGCCAAAAGTTAAGTTGTGACAGTGTACACTAAAACATCAATAAATGATCCAAAAATGAGATCATTCTAAAATGTCCAATAAATGACCAACAAATGGTGAATGCCTGGCCCATACCTATCAACAGGGTGAAATATTTTATTCCATTCCACATGAAATAATACGGTACTGTACTATTTAAAATGAAATCCAAATTAATTTTAAAACTAAATTTGTGAGTAGCCTATCAATAACTGCATTACAAATTCTATCATTAATTTGGGTTTAAACAGGATGGTGGATGCAGGTCTTAATGCGCAGTTTTACAAGTTTATGACTATAGGCCTATGCATATATACAGCCAACAAATTAAGAGGCTCAAAGAAATGGGACCTAAGCCTACATGCAACATTGGCAACGTTTGTATAGCAAACGAACTCACTTGTAATGTAGCCTACATGTAGTTAACTTGTTTGTTATATAATAAAAACGAGTATAACATTTTAAGTTCATCAGCTGAAAGAGATACGGTAATGAGGCGATTTATTAAGTCAAAAGCTAAACTAGCAGAAGGCAATACATTATGAATTTATACTTGCAATTCACGAAACATTTTTGTTCAACAATACGGTTAACTATATATATGTAGTATGTAGCCTACCATGCAGTTACAACTGGCATATGCCAGACTTTGTAACATACTTCTGTAAGAAGTTAAAAATATAATAAGCTTAGTCCACCTTGTTTTACTTCATGGATAAAAATAGAAATTTGGATGCAATACTCTCCAAGCAAGTGTAACAAGAAACTGCTATAAAATACATATTTTAGTTCAATTTTCATACATTGACATAGGCCTATGTGATTAGACCATATTCATTCGAATAAATAGTCCATAAAATTGCAGTATCTATATAGCCATGTGTGGTAACCCAGATCAAATAAAATGCACAAGGCCATGTAGATTGACGTCATTTTATCACTTGCTACGTTGGATTGGTGCAAGCATATATATAGTTGTTTATTAACAATGTTCATGCATTACATATTTAAATAAATTTCCATAAAAAGACTGAAAACTATATTGAATATTTTTTCTTATCAATCATTGCCAAAATTTTCTAAAAATTGTGGGTGTGTACATATAAATAGCATTAGAATAGTTCATTTAGATGCATTACAAGGCGTGTATACTTTTGATAGTTCTGATAAAGGAACAAATATTTAATAATGCACTCAATAAAATAGCGTTATACATTAAAATAATGCTGCAGGTGTAGATTCTATACAAGGTAGGTATATAGCCTTGCACGTATGTTCAGTAGCCTACATGTATTTATGAAGTGACTTAAAATGGTTTAACAACAAAGTTCGCAAAATTCTTGAGCAGTAAAATAAACAAAAAAATAACTTCTCAAATATTGCTGTCACAAGGCAACAAACCATTTTAAAGATACGTGTAATTTTAAGCTGGTTGCTTATGAAATTAATTTTGCAATTTTTAAAATCATGTTTTAATATAATTTTGACGTTGGTACATGCACATATTGTGACATTTTATTTCAACACATGGCAAAGTTTAGTAATGGTAATCTCAGACTGCAATTCGATGGAGTGTGTATCCAGGTTGAGTAGACACTGGACAAACAAATACACTGTACATGCATATCTAAATTATACTGAATTGCATCAAGTATTCCAAAGAGCAAAAAAGAATAATACAGTATGCCTATACTATAGAATAAAAAAAAGACGTCAAGGTATGGACAAAAACAGGGTGTGAACACCATTTTCTGAATAATTAATCTATCCAAGCATTCACATGGAACGACCAAACAAAAGAAAAACTAAGAATTATTCTGGATGTTAATCATCAAGAAGGTTTAAGATAGTACCGGGTATTACGATTTCATAATTGAATTTCTTTCCTATCTTTAATCATAATTTGAAACCCAACAAATAGAACAATGCCAGCAATAAGATCATTAAGCTAATTACATAAGAAGAAAAATTCAGGGAGACCAGTCCACTCTCCATGGTGACGAAGGAATGGTTTAGGCCGAGAACCACAGCATGGGGGGGATGGAGATGGGGGAGAGTCGCGAACCCCTCTAGCCCCCCACTCCCCAATACACTACATGTAGGCCTATACTGTAGATGAGGTCCAAGATGATAGTCCAGAATAAACATTATTTAACGAGTTTCAAAAGCATTACGGTACAATCTAGGTAATAAATATTTTGTATACAACCATTACAACTCTACAGCAATTCTTGGTCCTATCTTTAAAGGTGGACTGACAAATAGCACATTATAAACTCGCAAACTTCGAGTAGGGGCGCTCCTATACAGCATCACGTAGCCTACATTAAATCCAATTTTGTTGAGGAATCACGTAAATTTTCAATACTGGATAGAAAAAAAAAACGTGTTGAAGTTGATTGTGAAAAACAAAACTCATGACAATACAGAATTTATCAAACATTTAGAAATGTTTATACCAAAAACAATTGAATTCCTGAAGCTCACATTGCTTGCAATTGCTTGCAAACGAAATGTTCAGTAAATCAATAAAAATAACGCTCACCTTTTTTGTTTTCAGGCTAAATTACAAATTTTGGAAAATTGTGAAATCGTTTTCGTTCTATGTTGAAATAAATCTATTGTGCATTTGATTGCTAAATTATAATCAATTATAATATTATATTATAATTATTCTAAGTCTAGTTATTCTATTATTTTGAGTACCGATATTGTAATGATCAACTTGACTAGGTTGCTGTACATCACTTTTGAAAAGCACAACAATGTGGTATATAGCTAGAATTGTCCAGTTGAAATTCCTAGTTTTTTAAACAAACATGAAACAGATGAGTACCTAAAGGTATAGTAAGCTATGTAATAAATATCCCAAGAATTTAATATATATATATATATATATATATGTAGGCCTATTATGCAACCAGTCAACCACTACAATCTTTTGTAAGCTTACCAGTCCCCCTTTAAGAAAGTTTAGAAAAAAAAGCACTTTATAAAATCAAAATTGCATGAAGACAAACAAATTTTGCAAGCTTAAAATATTAAACGAAAAGTCTGCAAGGCTCGATGGTGGCAATGGCCGCAATCCATCTGCACTGACACATGCATGCATGGAAGGCTTTATTCGTAACCAGATGCAGTGCATCCTTGCTCCCCAGCATCAATATAAATCCTAGTCCTAAGTCTGCAGTCAAGAAAAAAAAGCTCAACTTATTGATTAAAGCAGTTGCACGAAGGCTTGAATAGTTTATAAATTTGGATGTTATGCTTCCTTAGGTACCGGGAAAGGAGCTACAGAAATAACAATTCCTGATCAACGCAGGTCCACGTATAAAGTAGGCCTACTGGTCCTATTCAAACTAAATTGGTTAGGCATTTGCAAATCGACAATTTTTCTATATTTGCCAACAAATAACAAATGTGCTTTTCATACATGACAAACTGCAAAACTTTTTCGCCGCAAAATTGCATAAAAAGCAAGCTAAGTCGTCCATGTCCAATTTAGGAGCGCTGAACAATGATTGTATTTACGAGCATGTTCATTCGTAGTCCTATAACAATGAACAAATCGAATCGGACTAGCCCGCAAGCAAGCAGCTAATGAACAGTCTGTACATGTATCAGTATGTATAATTCACATTGCGAGTATTCCAGCCAACTGAACTTTTCCCCAAAAATTAAAGTTGAAGGAGCAGCTATAATACAGGGAAAGTGCTTACTAAAATATTTGCACTGTAAATTTATGAGAAAATATGAATAAAATGTACATCCTAGAGCACTGTACAATGCAGTCACCATACCGGTATTGCAACCCTCCCAAAACCCCCAAAAAAATACAAAATAAATAAACAAAATCCAGCATGTCCCCCTTTAAAAGTTTGAATTCGTGCCAAGATTCCAACCAGGATGTCAATGCAATTATTGGAAAACCTTATAACGAAAGTTATACAACAAGACAGTTAAAAACATACAACATAAGTGGAAAGACCTGCATTCTCAATGCATCTGTACAATTTTCAGCACCTCATTGCAAAGTTCCCATGAGAAACACAGCAGCAATTAAAGTGAAGGGCTTACATTGTTGTTTTTCAAGGAAGCAGCGTTTTAATAGTTACATTTTTATACCAAATAAACAAGCTGAGCGATATTCTCACACCAGTACTTAAGAAAATGGAAGAGAGAAAAATATGTTGTTTGTGCGCTTTAAACCTGTGCGCAGATTTTCAGATAGGAGTTTGCAATTTAAAAAAAGTAACAATGGGATAAAAAAAAATGCCATTAAAATGACTGAATTCCATTCTGGGTATCGAAAACGTTTAAGAGTTAATCACATTAAAGTCGAGCAATTTTCCAGCAAACAAACCAAAATATGAATTGCAAATATGTTGCGATATTGTTGGTAGAGGTCTGATTTAGCTGAATTTATAGATGTATGCATTCATAGTTCTAAGACATGTCATTCTCGACTTCCCCAAGGAAATGTTAGAGGTTACAAGCATCGATTTAAATGTAAATCTACCGGTATACTGCAAATGTTTCTGCAACTAATGAAGGTCTAGGAGCTTAATGAATATAACTGGTAAGCAGGGCCAGATTATAATTAAACTGGAGGCCCGATGCCATTAAGGATAATGAGGCTTCCTCCTTCCCCCCCCCCCCCCTCCAGCAGAGGCCAATACAGGGAATATGCTGGGGATTGCATCTCCGGGACTCTATAGCTAAAGCGGGGGAACTCATCTTAAGGATGAGGTTCCAGGCTCTTTTCCCAGGCTGCATGCAGGCGAAAATTTTAAGTTTTCTGTATATATATACTTTCAAAATTTAACACAAAATTGCTCCGCAGGCGACTTTTTTTACTTACACTCGAAAATGGGCTAAAAGTCACCAAACGTGCCTATTTTTCCATTTTATTTATATAGTAAGAGTACGAAAATTTTGAGGGGGGGGGGAGGCCCCTTCAGGGGCCTTCCCCCCCCCCCTCAAAATATGCCCATGGGCATATCAGGCCTGGTGGTCCGGCCCTGCTGGTAAGTCTTCGTGGGTTCAATGGGTTCCTATAGGACTTTCTAAAATTCGTTCAATTTTGCAATTTGGTGCAAGTTTATTCTTTAAAAATTGCTTCATAATAACACACCGTTATTACTCAAATAGGCCATGCTAATGGTCAGCATACAGTTAGAAATTGTAACCAAGTGTGAGCCCCTTGTTACTGAGGTATATACATGTATTTATATGTAGACTAAAATTAATAAAATAAAACCCAAGAGTAAAACAGACTCTAGGGCTCCAGGTTTATGAATTGTAACTTGGACAAGATAAATGTATTGGATCAGATTGACATTTCGGCATTCAAATATTTAGCAATAACGTTAACTCAAACATGAATGTTCGATATATTGAGAAGTGTATTATAAATTACACAAATCAAAGCTACACACTCATAATTTAATAGTGACGAAGGAATGAGAGATTGGAATAGCCCATTTCTATCCAAATGCCGGTAGTATTGGCATACAACATAAGCCATCTTATTTATTTTCATAAAAAGACATGGAAGCTCCCCAGCCGAAGATGGTTAACTCTCATTAGCTAACATTGCTGACCAAACTCTCAAAACAGACAAGGTTGTGATTTACTTACCCCATTGTAACGTTTTCAATGGTCATTGAATTGGTCAGTTCTCCATACACAGCAAAAACTGAGGTTAAATAATATTCCTAAACGAAATAATCACAGACAAAAATGAAGCACTCTCCTTTTCTCGTTTGCCCTGCTTTGGCACCGGAAACTAGAAACTGAGGGAATTGCTGCACTAGCGCCATCTAAAGAGAGATTTTTATAACACATTACCCGGTGAAGTGAAGCACTTTTTCTTTTTTACGGGTAATTACCGATACCGGTATTTTAAAGGTTTTTGCTTTGATAAATTGTATGCACTCCCACTGCTATCAAATAAATAAACACCAACAACAAATAACGGCACTTTTTAACAATAAAGATTTGCAACACTTGGAAATAGGATTGCAAAATTAGTGGATTTAAATGTTTTAATTGCGATGACTTGTTTACAAGGTCAAATAGTTGTAAACTTCCCTTTTACAGCCAATATTGTAAACTCCAATATGGCAATGGCTCCACAGTAATACAATTTACCTGTTACAACCACAATTTTTTGAAAATATTCTTCCTAAATTGTTGTAATTTTGATTTCAACAAGTTTAATTGCATTCGTTACCAGTCCTTCTGCCATCACACTGCACTAGGCATACTTGTCTTGCAGAATTTAATTTGTTGTATCTACATCTGTGGAACCAACAAGTTGCCTTTATTCTAATTAATGTGCTTAGCATACAAATTTATTGAAAGCACAGTACTTACATAATAATAAAATTACTTGCTAACCATATTTTCGGCAGTTGTGAACATGTTTTTATCGATCACACAAGTCTCACTACCAAAAAATAATTAATGCTGCCAAACCAAGAACTCAACTAATAATGCCAACAAGTGACTAAGTTTGGAGTCTTAAATTATTTTTAACAATAGGCCAATGAATTACAAATGCATAACTTTATTTCAGTAATAACAATTAATGGAGTTTCGTGAACTTATTACAAAATAGGAATAAGAAAAACATAAAATACATATAAAAATCAAGTTATTTAACGGTAAATCAAATGTTAAATCATGATAGATTGTGTTTTAAGTGTCGAATCCCTACCTATAACACATTTGATAAATACCATCCTTGTTTTTTAACCTCAAACAACCTAAGATGAAAGGACTCCAAAATCATTGCATAAACAGGATCAAGAAAACATGGCAACCTCAAAAACGAAGGAATTCAAAACCAGTACATCAAGTAGGCCTACGTACAGAAAAACCAGGAACCGTTTGTGGACCAGCAGTACAAGAACAGGAAACCGAGTGGAGGAACTGGAGAAAAATAAACTCTAGGAATTCTCTGGCTGTGTGAATAGTGGCAACTGTGTAAGAATGTGTGTGAGAGTAAGAAATGTAACAATAAAACAATACAAAATGATCGAATTTCAAAAAAAAAAAAAAAAAAGATATAACATTATCAGTCTTGGTATATCCTACGTACAGATAAAATGAACAAGCCTTGTCAGACGTCCCAATTTCTGTAACACAAAAAAAGAATAAATTGCCACCAAATCGATTATTCAAATAAACGAGCTAAATACATCAGCACTGTCCTGATGAAATTCTCGTTCCAAAAATGGTGCTAAAAGAACGTGCAAATCACATCTGCTTTGCAGGAATATGCATATGCACTTGCACTGAATCTTAATTATTTTGAAAAAAAATATCTTTCAGGAAAGTGCACATTTAAATGGTAGCCTACATAAAGCAGCCATTGTTAATTTCTCTTCCAATGTTCATCCCTCCTTGTATGAAAAGTGACATCTTAGTAATCTTCAATGCAAGTATGTATGTTCTAAAAATTCAAAAAAAAAATATTACAATTAATAACTGTTCAATGACGAAAAATCTTGACATTTAAAAAAAAAAAGAGTAACAAAGAGAAACTATACTCACAGATCCAAATCGACAGCTTAGGGGCTATACTTTAATGATGTCACTAAAAAATCGGGATTTTTCGGACCACCCACCCACCCTTGTCATTATGCTGTCACTTTT
>JAQIXP010002091.1:0-16063 GCA_034700285.1 Proteroiulus fuscus | reverse complement strand
CCCACAAAAGTCAATTTTTTGCGTTACATACTATAAGTACAGCCCCTAATGTAAACCTTATCAGCTTATAGCCAGACGAACAGAGGTTAGGCACGGCTCTTGCCAGGAAGGGACCGGGGGGGGAGGGGGGTGAAAGAGAAGGTAGGCAGAGGCAGAAATTAGATGTTTTTTTATAGGGCTTGGCTACACATTTTTATTAGAGTAGTAAGTAGGGTTAGTTTTGTTTACTTTCTTCATCTCTTCTATTTCCCCCCTATTCTTGCAAAATTCTTGCAAAACAGACTACAAGAATTTTTTTCCTGCAGCAAATAAATTTTAGATTTGCCTTGTTTCCTTGAATTTTTTTTGTCTCATTTTTGCAAATTTCCTTGAAAATTCTAATATTGGGAAATCTACAATAGTCATAGTTTTAACTTTCCTGTTTTAAAATTGCTTGAAAAAGAAAATGTAGCTGTTTTTGTAAACTATTTATGTGCGTACAAAATATTTGGAATGTCATTGACCATCAACTGTACAAAGGCAAACATTAATACTGTAATACAGTCACACATACTTACTAGTGATACAAATACTAGGTGATAGGCAATCATTACAGGTACTTAATACCTGGTGTCTACTAAGTCATAAAATCGTACTCTTGAAAATAAATGAAAATTGACTAAAAAGTCATATTTTTAACATAAGTCATACATTTTGTATGATTTTTCATGATTACATTCAGATTTTATCTTTATAACACATGAAATGATTAAAAGGGAAAACCTCACTTTGCGACAGGTTAGTTTTAAAGGCAAGGCAATAAAACAACTGTTATGGAACAACTGAAAAGCAAATTTTAATCAAACTTACCAGTAAGTAATTATAAATGTTGAAATAGCTTGACTTGTTCGGAAATTACACCACTGAAAGCGCTTCACCATGGCTCCCAATAAACGTTGCTAGGTTAAAAATTGTGAAGCTGTTCACATTTTTCAGAAAATTCTTGATTTTGACTGATTTTGAAATAAGTTTGAATTTGGTTTTCCGCTAATCCATCAACGTTTTTTTTTACCTTTTTTTTTTGCAAATAATTTGTCACATTGGGAGACTTTCCCTTTAAGTAGATTTGTTCAAATTCTTACTGCTATATTTGAAAAAGTAGTTATTTTTAAAATATATTTTTAAGCCTAAGTTTTTAGTGCAATTGAAGTCATTGTAGACATTCTTGGTAAATAAAATTAATTTCCAAAAAGTCACATTTCCCCTACAAAATAGTCATTTTTTAGGACTTAGCAGTCACCAAAGACTCCAAATATAAGCCACCAATGTAAGACATCAATTCTTGTTTTATTTGCAGATGCTGTAAAAGAGCACTACTTAGAGTTTAATTTTTATAAGGGGATTGACCTTATCATGGCCTGCTTGCGACATACAAATTTGTTCATGCAAGAATGCAAACCTTGGGATTTAAAAGGGTCCTTGCATCAGGCACAACTGGAGACTGTCCTCCATGTTGTAATGGAAACACTAAGGATTTGTGGCATTTTGCTTTTACCCATAATTCCTAACCTTTCAAATCAGTTACTGGATAGACTAGGTGTTCAGTCAACTGAGAGAACTTGGCACGATTTGAAGCCCTTTGCGACTCATGTTGGCAGTGGTACAAACCTCTTAGAAGGGAAACCTTTAGGCGCAAGATGTGGTGTTTTGTTTGAAAAACTTGATCTTGACTTGGGTGATTAATTTTATTAATGTTGGCCAATTAACTTCGGATCTGATGTACATGAAATAGATGATTAAAAATAGGGAAGATTTGTGATAAAAAGTTTGTATTGAATTGTGAAATATTTTAGGGAAGTTCGTCCACAGTAGGCCTATACTAATCTGGAGTCTCTGGTTACTTTATATATATTGTGAAGGTTAAATCAAAACGTTAGTTGCAGTTGCCGACATTTTTTTCTAAATGAGTTATTTTGATGAATGTTGGTAGCAACACTGGTTCATTCTTCTCTAGTACCCTACCTACAGTCGAGACCTTTCCCGTTTTGATTTCCATGTGTTTGGCCCAATGAAAGATATAATATCTATTTTGGTGATTATGTAGAAAACTAGCTCTTACATTATACTTTCAAATAAATTAAAAAATCGCAAAAAAATTATCATACGGTTTTTATTTAATGCCAGTGCACACCAGTTCAAGTAACTTTTTGACTGCACCTCGTATCCTTGTGATGATGTGGATGTTGCGACCTTCAGGTCTGGGTCATAACTTCACATCTTTCTCATGGAATTTCTTTCCCAGGGATTGACAGTCCAATCGGGCGATGCATGTCTACTTGGTAAATTTAATTGCATCTTGTGAAGGGGCAGGCAGGTCGTCCAAGTGCAAGTTCCCTAAATGAGACTATAGTATTAGAATCAAGTGCTAGTACTAGAATACTGTCTATACTGTGGATTTAATTTGTTACAAGCAACGACGTTACGATGTCTTGACATTGTTTATTGAATCAAGACTGATTTTGGTAGGACGACTACAAGATTTGTCAGCAACAAGGAAGGGGGAGATTCACAAGTAAACGTTTGCAGAAGTCATAATATAATGAGAATCCAACATACTTTTTTTTCAAAATCATCTTTTGAATAAACTTGTTGGTTTATCTATTTAATTCGAAATGAATAAATGAATATTAATTACTAACTAAATTCAATATTCTGACGTAAATTTCTTGCATGAATTCTTAAATCAATACAGTATTCAAACATGGCTTAGGTTTGATTGAATGATTATGCTGTTAAAGTGCATGGAAACGTTTGTTTATATGAGGGAGCATAGTATGTTACATTAGGTAACGTAGGCAACAAAATTTATTATAGGCTTACAAACTTTTCATGTGCATGTTACTGAAATGACTAATGCACTGTAAGTTGTACATGTTTTCGTGCAAAACATCAATACTTGTAATACTGCAGCTAGCACACAAAAGGTAATATCGACAATAAATTATAGTATAAATAAATACAAAAACTGATGCAAGTAACATTAGCCTATGACGTTAGCAACTTCAAAGATTAGTCAATAGATACAGCAATTAATGAATTAATAAATTAAAAGGTAATTCCTAACAAGTAAGGCATATACTAATAATGCTATGGAGGTATAGTGTTTAAAACTGAAAGTATTACTTATGATCGATATAAATAACCATGACAACAAATTGTGCGTGGTTGTTTTGAACTAAATAAAGAAAATATATCGAATTTCAAGTTTTCTTTCAATTTCACTTTTATATTAAATCCTAGTAGTCAAGAAAATATTATTTTGAAATTATTATCTTAAACTCGATAATCGTTTTAAGAATAGATCTACTTAAAAATACTTAATACTTGCTTCGTGATTCAAACTGACAGTAAGCTATTTTCGTTAACCTATATTTAGAAAACTCTTTCACTTTCATGACATGTTTATAAGGGGTCTTATGAATACGGTACTCAACACTGGTTTTGTAAATTGTAATTCTTTCAGCAATTAAACAAATTTAAGAAGAAAAAAAATTACAAAATGAACATACCTGTTACTTGACATTGGGAAAAGTTGTGCTTAAGCAGCCTTACATTCTAATTTTCTTCTGTTTCTTCTTGTAATTATCGTAATTAAATATAAACAGTATGCAGCCATGTATGGCATTACAGTGAATCATCCAATCACAATTTATTATCACAGCAAAAGAAAATTACAAGTTTTTCTTCAAAATAGCAAGTTTTCACTTGCATAATGTTTAACAAAGTCAATACAATTTTTTACACTTTCTTGTCTACAGAATAAGTTCAAAATTTGTCAAGTTTTCATAAAAGAATTGCATCTGTTTCTTATATGTGAATTTGGATCATAATTCTTTGGAGGTCACAAATGCAAATTAATATTGTACATTTAATTGCACAGTTTTTGGAATGTAACTCACAGTTCTAAGACTGAAAAAGCATTTTTTTTACATTTGTAGATCATCTGAAATGAGAAACTTAAGTATGCCAATACAATTCCATTTCAACTTACTTGTTAGTGGCACATGTACATTTATTTACTCGTGCTAGATTTGACAGCTTAAAAGCCATTTAGAAACTGTAAAAGATTTTATTATTTTAAATAGTTTGACAGATATAATGTTAGGTGAAGGTAAAACAACATTTCAACACAGTTATCATGCACGTGTAGGCTATTCCAGAGTAAAGCAAGTGCTGCAGTGAAAATGAATTGTGGTAATTAGTTTTTCAGTAACTTCAGATTTCAGTCTGCAGTACCTGTATTTCACAAACCAACTATTTAAAATGTAGAATATTCTCACTTAGAGAATCAATAGTTTATTCATGAGGCATTTTACATATGCCTACCAGTTTGCTTTACATTTAAAAATTTGGATAATTGATAATATGGCTGCATCAAACAATTCATTTAGCCAATTAGTTTACGGGAATATAAAGAGTAAGAAAAGAAAAATGCAGGTTACTGACAGCATTTTTACATATATCCTTAATATATACTGATACATTAATTTTGGGAAAGTAATTAATGTACTATGTGTTTATTTCATAAAAATTAAAAAAATAATTTTAATTGAAAAAAGTTTCAGTGAATATTTGTTTTTAAATCACAAATTTAAAATGTATATATCATGACATTTTTCCATTATCTTTGACATAATTTTTATTCTTTTCAATCATAAAAATTACGATGAAAAAAATCAGTAGCCTAACTATATTTTACTTTGCTATACGATGCAAAATAAAGGAATTTTAAGTTTTTGACATGTCTCAAGTGACTTGCAATTTTATTGAAAAACATAAGTTACTAAATACTTATTCATTCAACCTGAACATATGGCTCCTTTACTTTAGGTAACTGATAACATATCCTTCCATACTAAACTGCATTTATAATCCCATGGTTATCTTAAATCATATAACATTACTTGCTATAAGATGCATGTATATTATTAGCCAGAAATGCCTTTTAAAAGACTTATTAATTTTTTTTTAAAATTATTATAATGACCTCTATGGGAATGCATTTGGTATTTGTATTGTAAATGTACACCAATGATGTTAATTTTGATTAAAGTATGCAGACAACATTTTTGATTTATAGTTTAAACTGTCATTTTAATGAGAATCCAAAGTAAAAAAATGACCCAACTTTGCATACTAGTTTATGCAAAAACTAGCATGCATACAGTGACAAATTGGAGCCATAAGTTAAGGTGGAATAAGGCAATAGGGATAAGCTTTTTCAAGTGAAAATATGTCAGGGCCAGTTTATTAGGGTAGTTGGACAGCAAAATGATATGTTTCTGTCTAGCTAACGCTGCAGCTGCATCTGTACAACGCAAAAATGGTTTCTAGATTAGTCCAGTATGTTAAAATTGGAAATAATCTATGACTATAATAATATTATGAGCATATATTGCTTGACAGTAACTACACTCTTAATGTGGCAAATGTTTATAAATGTTTACAACATTATTATTGCTATAATTTCATAAAAATTACTACAGTTATTTGGGAGTTAATGAAGATATATCATTTATTTTTAATAATTTAACAATTTCTGGAGAATAGATAGAATGTTGTATATAATTATTATATAGACTGAATTGTGTTGCAATGATTTAGCCGATATTATAGAACTAGGCCAACAATATTATGCATGGCTTATAAGTCTTTTCTCTTAATATGGTAGATATTGCAGTAGCCAAGGTGTCAGTTTTTACAAATTTATTTACTGGAGTATATACCTGTTTGATAATTTAGAATATAATATTGATAGTGGTATTAAATCTCGGTAGCTATTCGAGTATAAATTAATATTTTAAGCCACTTGACTATTAATTAGAAATTTTAGGTATGCATGCTAAAATAGGGACTTGTCCTATAATGGGATGACACTTAATGAAAGATGCTTCAATTGTTTGCAAAGATTGGAACCATCTTGATTCATCTGTCCCAGTGAGTACCAATAATGTAAATGACAAAAGTATATATTCTTTTCTCAACATCTGAACTCACAAAAACAAGCTTCCTCTATATTTATTTTAAAATGCTTCCTGCCAATAAAATGTGAAAGTTTGTACGATATAAGTCGTCGAGAAAATTCAAGGTAAGGGATGACGTCCCTCCCCAACTGTGGTCCTTTGGTTTGCATTTCTGGAGATGCAGCATTGTAAAATTTTAATTACATACTTTAGGCCTATCTACCTAATCAAAAATCTAAGCATTATTCACCAAGCCGTTTACCCTTGAAAAAATAATTAAAAGTGAAATAAATGCATTGAATAACATTATAATTAAGTTAACGTATCCAATACAATTTTTTCACTTTGAAATATTTTTGGCAGGAAAACGGCTTGATGAACACTATCTAAATTTACTGTGATTTGTTATAGATTGGTATAACATTATTTTGTAATTAAGAATTACAATATTGCAACTCCAGAAATGCATACAAAATACAAGCTTACTCCTGACAACTCAGGCAAAGTAACTTAACCAGTCGGACTTTCTACACAGCAAGTAAACATTTAGACTAATTATCGATCAATTATATTACTTTCCATAAGTTTCTGACACTTAATTTGTTTTGCTTACTATACTGGACTTTTAGATAAGCGACGTGCATTTTTGGTATGTGTCTAATACAAGTAATAATTAATTCTTTATCAGTAAGGTAATATTTGAGCATAAATCCTCTCTTAGATTAATATATAGTGGGGTTTTTTAATTTAAACTTTGTGGTAGACTTCATTACTTAAAGCTATACCTACCTCTACAATAGGTTCAATTAACTGTTGCTTAAACACTAATCTGTCTCAAATTGGGTACAGATATGACATTGTTATTTAGTTAAATTTGCATATAGGAATGTTTTTAGCTATATATATCTTTCATTTGATTTTGAATACATTTTGAGTTCTATGAAACATTAACCTTGTATTTTCTATTTTTAAAGCTAAAAAACATAATGATAGGCTTTTGGTCGCTTAGTTTCGCTTTGCAATTTCTATTCCCAATCCTTTAAGATAATAATATATTTAAGACTAGTGTACTTTTCATTCTTTTCTCAGAAACGACAATGACTAAATTGCAATTGAAGCCTTAGATTTAGATTTAATAACTGGACTACATAAGCTTATATTTTCAGAGAAATGAAAATACGAAATATATAGATATTTTCCTGGAGGAATGATAACTGGCAATTGTGAAAATTACAAAAAACGTATAAGTACATTGGTATGGTTAAATAAATTATAAAGAGATACACAACAAAATGTTTAAGTGATGTAAGGTATGGAAACTGGCAAGGAAATGCTGGTTCACAAAAAAAGTATCTTTAACATTCAATAATACTTGACTAGCAGTGACGTAGCTAGACTTTTGTCCATTACCTTTATAAATAGTTATATGTTTTAAAATGAATTTTAAGTAGTTTATCTACATTTTCCTACTAAATGGTAGTTATTTTTATTTTGACTTCACCTTTCCCTCCCCCCCCCCCCTTCCTTTCCCTCCATCTTCCAAAAAAAAACAGAGGACTTTAGCAGCAATTGAAGATTTCAAAATTAACTAGTGATCTGGTTTGCTTGCAGAACATGTAATTCAACATTTCACTTCATATTGACATTAATAGCAATTACATCCCCTTTTTATTATCAGTTTAATTGCTTTGTCAAAAACTTTATATTACAATTTAATTCCTGTGTGCTAGTTTATTGCTTTTGAACTAGTTTTTTTAAGGTTGATTAACATAATTCCAGATTTGTTATTTCAAATTTATTCATTAAATCAAGCGTTACAGGGTCTGTACACTTGTTATTCGCCTGCATGCATTATTTAAATTTACTTTTTTTATTAAGTTTATAATAATTTTATGGGAAGTATAGGAAACAATTCTAAGCAATCTGTAAGGAATTAGAATAAATTATCAAAGTCATTAAAGTAGAAGTATTTGTTTTCTAGCATATATTATTTTTGTTTCAGATAATTTATAAAAACATGTTAATAAAATTTTAATTTTCAAAAAATCCAAAAAATCAAAATCCCATTTTCAGCATAATTATGCTTAGATAATGAACTTTGTTGTAAGACCTAAAGAGGATTAGACATGAGTTTACTATTGTTTTGAATAGAATGAGATGTGCTTTACCATGATGTATATAAAGTTAGTATTTTAGTTTTAGAATTAATTTTGGTCCGCTTACTCTCCAAAAATTTCCCTCCATTTCTTTTACTTTGAATTTGTTTCAATGTTGAGCACACTGAGTACATTTGTTTGAAAAGTTCTCCCATCATGCATTTTCATCACTTCAATCAATAATCCATCTTTGACATTTTCAGCCAATTTGGCATACATGTGTGACAAACTTAATTATATCTACATGTCTTTGCAAATCCAATTTTCCTAGTCAAATTTGAATGTCATGTTTGCTACTGAAATAAGTCCTCTAGCTATCTGTTTGTGGGCTAAATTGTCCAGCAATTTACCTCTGATCAATAAACCATTCGAAACCAACAATATGCTGGCTTTTTGAAATAAATACTCCTCGCAAAATAATTATGACCAATGAAATTGTCAAATCATAATACTGGTCTACTTCATGTTTTTGTAATTAATACTTAAATATGCAATGCAAGTACATGCATAAAAAATTAAAAAAAAAGAAGAAAAAAACAATAAAAAAATATCTTGTAACAACGGGATTATTTTTTACAATAATTTCTTTGTATATCGCTTGGGAAAATATAATAAAACTATAGGTATGCATGCTTAAATATTTAAGCCATGTTTTCATAGAATATCTCTTGGTAGCCACACAAAAAAGGGTTTAGCCTATTTTCCTAGTTTTTCTTATTGAATTAAGAGCTATATACGCATTGTGTAAACTTTTCTACTTTTTTGGCATGATTCCATGAAACTCCGAACGTTTCCTACACTGAATACAAATGAACAATTATTTCCTACAAAGAAAGTAACAATGGCGTGCAGCCGAGTCTGTTCTTTTAGTATTGATCGGTGGAAACGTCGCTCAGTTTTTTTTTTAATAATTACAGATTATCACAATGTCGCGCCTCTTATTCTTTCTTGTGGCTTTTCATGCAGAAATTGAGTTCCAAATTGCCATTTTCGTAAACTTGGTGGCCGTGGTTGATATTATTATCCAATTTGGTCAATCCATTCATGCCACCGTTACACGTGCTGCCGATCCTAGCTCGTTTGTTAGGGAAAACCCAATTTATTGCTAAATAAATCATGAAATAAAATTTCCCAAGTATGCCTATTAACATACTCTGATGCCCGGTTGCCCACACCCGGTAATTCTGACCGCGAAAGGGATCCGAAATGGCTGGACACAGCATATTATTTAAATTCACTTGGGTCAACTGTGCAGAAAAGAAAACATTTCCTATTAACTTGAGCTAACAAATATTATCAAATATGATAAAAATGCATTATATAAGGAAAATAAGCTTAACTTATGACAAAGTTTGGATATAACTTAAAGAGTGCATGTAGAGCAAAAGAACATTCATTTACTTACGAGGCCAAGAAGTTGTAGCGGCACAAAATGATATAATAGCCAGGAACCAAGGGTGAGAAAAGTCCAACTAAAGTCATTTAGTTTTTCCATGGAATAAACTCCTAAAGGATGAATATAAATAAATATAAATATTTGACTTTATTTCTTGAACGAAATGAAGATTAACCTAGTTGATATTACAAATTTCCTTTATGGGTAGGAATTTTGGCCCTAATTGAGTAAGTTTAAGGATATCTTTGGGGACAAAAAAAGATTCTAAAATTAAATGTCAGATTTGTTTTTGTCCTTTTTATTTCAAAAATCTAAATAGTATGATGGCAAACATTTCAGTTATAGGGGATTAGTTAGGGTCATCCATAAAACCAGAGAAACACACAAGAGGAGGATTTTCAATCCCCCTCATCCCCTATTGTGAGATTTTACTCACAAGTCAGTGTTTTTTTCCCCCAACAATTCAATAATTCTTGATACAGGAAGCAATAGCATGGGCCTGGACCCATCTCTCCGAACTGAAGCTTATCCTTGCCCCCGAGATCTCCTTGGAATCCTAAGTATGCTACTGTCAGGAAGTCAAATGTGGTCATGTAATAATTTAAATACATGTAGTGAAAATATTTTATATATAAAATTATGTCAATCATCTTTAAGCATAACTTCTAACCTTATCATGTTGTGAGTAATGACCCACCCTTCCCCCCTTCTCCTGCACTCTAGATAAGACCTCATGAGATTTATGGATGACCACATATTTTTTTTATATTTCCCCCAACTTTTTGTTTTAACTTTTTGATGTAGAATTCAGAGTATGACTAAATACAGCAGGCCAATGTTTTTAGAGAAAATGGCAACAGACATACACTGGCTATCAAATAGTTCATAAAGTGCACTTGCATGTTTTTTGTTAGCTTTAGATGTAGCAACACATTTTTAATTGAAATACCCGCGGCAACGTGATAATTGCTTTATGACAGAATATAATTATTGCAATTATAGCAAATGTGTATTTATCACGTTTTATAGTTGTGCTTGTAAAATGCATGTAAAGAATATTCAGCTAGACTATAAAACCAACGTTCCTGCAGGAATACAGCGCATATATGATAAGCAAGTCTGTAATATTAATTAAGAGCATGCATAATCCCCAATAACGTATATTCCAAATATAGCAGCTATAAGCCCACACAGGCAACAAAGTAAGCGTGAATAAATGAGGCGGAATACTACGGTGCGTTTATTATTTGCTAAATAACAAAATGTTAATAATGAATACCTACATTACAATCTATCTGCATTTCCTATCAAATTATTGTAACAAGAGCACTAGGGGGAAAATGCTCTAAGCAAGCACTGCTGTAGTAATCCACTGTTATCTTTAATTCACTAACTGGGTACATTGGAATTAACCAAAAAAAAATGGCAGATAATAATTGTTTTGATAATTGTTTGTTGAATTAGGATATTTTAAAGTCACAAAGATGCGTTGGTTAACTCTATTGGCAGAACACATGCGACTCCATTTTGTTTTGCATTTCTAGAGTTACAACATTGGCAATTTTAATTACAAACTTACACTAATCTAGCTCAGCATAGAAAATTTAAGAACTATTCAACAAACTGTATTCAACAAATAATACAAAAATAAAAAAAAAATCACTGGATAACATAACAAGTAGGTTCTGCATGTTCATTAAATCTCATTTTATTTATTTACGAACTTCCAAGATGTATGTAAAATACACATTTTATCTTAAACGTTTTTTACATGAGGTATATGAGGTGCAATTAATGTTGAGCTTATAAGATTATATTCAAGAATAAAATGCAGCGTGCATATATGAAATGAAAGGGGCAAATTTATTAGGAAATTGACTAACCTCCAATCCTTAGGAGGTAGAATGGTATTAGCAGCATTATAATGTGTTGTAAATAATAAATTTCCATTTCAAAAGGCAGCTGAAAAAAGTCAAGGATTAATGATGACATTCTATTATATTTATAAACTCAGCAGAAAATTTGGAAATTTTCCGGTATACTTACCAACCTAGTGTTGACAACAGGAAATACGAGAGCTAGAACTGCCCCATTCAAGGAATGCATGTGCCACCGAAATAAAGCAGTGACCAAAGGACTAGGAGGCGAAACTAATAGGAATATCTAAAATGAAAATAAAAAACAGTTACTAATACGAACTAGTGTAGAATGTTCACATCTGATAGTGGAAATAATAAGATTATCTTTCTTAAAAATTAGCAATGTTATACAGTATCCATTCATTAACAAAACAGCTAGGTTCACATAAATTTTTGAGAAAAATTTCCCTAACCTAATAATGTATTTCCATGACCAAATTAACATTAGGCCTATTCATGATCAAAAGTCATGCAAGTAATTTTGATTAAAATTATGGTAAAAGTTTTCTTTATGGTAAGTCTGATGCACATTGTAGGGCCTATACTGTAGCATTCTCATATTATCTTTTCTTGGATTATAATCTAAACATTATTTGTCTTGAGGTGAGACTTTTTCGATGTATTTTTATAGACATTTATCTGTTTGACCAATGGCGGCTAAAGTAGGCTACCTTCCCTTGTTTTTAATGCATTTGGAATCTGTGAAGGATTATAATTCTAATGCCCATGGGGATTGCTTATAAAATACTGAACAATTTTTCACTATGCATATATTGTCTGCCTCTTCCTAACAAAAATCTATTTTTCAATGGGAAAACCGACTTTTCATGGGTAGATTCTATATTTTCATTACCGGTAATGATTTATACTGTTAAGATTCCTTAACCATATATGTTTAGTCAATAACTATATATATCATGTACTAAATC
Source organism: Proteroiulus fuscus (assembly GCA_034700285.1). Taxonomy (NCBI): domain Eukaryota; kingdom Metazoa; phylum Arthropoda; class Diplopoda; order Julida; family Blaniulidae; genus Proteroiulus; species Proteroiulus fuscus. The sequence goes on along the minus strand of JAQIXP010002091.1, from coordinate 3,661 downwards.
AATGCAAATACATTCAGAAAGTTAACGTTAACTGAACATTGATTACTGTAATGTTTACTTGCACATGCAGAAAAATGAATTTTATTCTAGGCCTATAACAATTTTGAACAATTTTTAGGTAGATTATAAGCATGTAGTAAGCATGTGATGCATTTATATGTAGGAAACTATTAGGTTGACTATAACGTACGGGTTTTACTTATTTGACAATTTCTTAATATCAATGTAGTTGATATTTCAAAGATTTTGTGATCATATTTCTAATGTTCTATAGTAGTAGTAGTAGTAGGCCTACTGTAAATTAATTTTTTTTAGCAATCACTTGAAAGCTTATAATTATAATGCACATCTTAATTGTACTCTAAATTTGCTCGGCGAAACACGGCTGCTTAAGTGCTGTAAAAACGACGGATTTGGTACTTTAAATATTTACAGAAAAAGATGGACTTGAATGATGGAATAAAATCTCTATCCATCATATTGCTAGTATATAGCTGCATATAAAGATAAAAATGCATGACTGTATGTATGAGAACAAGTATTGATTAGTCAATTAACCTAATTTTTTCGATCCATAGCTAGTTATAAATTGACTTCAAGATGCCATGACGCTTTCTGGCTTATATATAATAGTGCTTAATTCATATCTATTCAATGATGTATGTAAACCTGCGTGCATATGGTTAAATGCCTCAAGTGCCGAGTGTGCAATGTTTGCCAAATTTTGTTTACTCTCTAAATATAGCCTAGCACTTTGGGTGGAAAAGTCAATTACGTCATGAGAATTGGCTCTGGTACAAATTTATAGGTGAATCCCAGGAACAGGCCTACCAGTTTGAACTTCATAAAAACTCAAAACTGATCGAAGGCTGTTCTATATCCAGCCCAGTGTTTGTTGCTATAAGCTATAAAATAATCCCCTGAATACGTTTCCTTTGTAAAAAAATTTAGGCCAAAGGTGTTCATGGCTTATAGCACTGGGATTAAGAGCACTTGAAAAGTGAAAAATGTGCACATTGAAAGTAACTATAGAACTTCATGGCAGATAAGTTCATACATACACTTGTATTTGCACATGTAGGCTATTTTGTGCAAAAACGTTGACTGAAATAACCATCAGGGCTCCCACTTGTCCTTAAATTAAAAATTTTCTTCTTTATTTCCTATATATAAAATTTTCATAACATACCAGTATTATTGTTAAATTATATTCCTAAAAGTGACAATTTTTTTCTTCAAAACTGGTTTATACTTATATATAGTAACCCAATTATTCGATTTACACTACACCAAGTAAGCTTACTCAATTAATCGACTTGTTAGTAACTCAACTGAGTTACCTAAATACCTAACTCAGTTAGGCCTAATCGAATTATCAAATACCCCATAATCCAGAAGTTTGAAGATAGTTGTCATATGATTAAAGGCCATTGGATAAGTTGGCTTAAAAAAACAAAAAATGAATTGAATAACATTAGTGTATAGAAAAATTTATCCTATACAATTGTGATACAATGTGATACATTGATACATTGTGATACACTGCATTTTTACCAAAGGCAATTTAAAATAATATAACACAGATATTAATATATCGTTTTGCATCTTTCTTGATTGTGTCAACACATTTCTAAGATTAACGTTCACTAAATAATGAATAAAGTTTTAAAACCATTAAACCATTAATTAAAAACAAAATGGTTTTGAAAAAAATGCGAATTTTGATATATATAGGTTTTCATTTTAAAGATAAGAAACAGTCGCGAGCTCTAATGTTTCCTGGAGTTTTCTTAATTTAAATCGAGTGTCAGTTCATCTTTAATATATTCATATGAAGACTGATAGCATCAATATATCTTTTTAATTCTTTGATTTAAATTAACGATTTATAAACTTTACATAATTTAAACCGGCTGATTAAAATCAGTCAAAACAGTAGCACCCTAAATACGAGATTAATGTGGCAATGCACGGTGTTCTGCTTTAAAGTGCTCAAATTTTTTTTATTTTTATAGTTTGTTCGCTAATTAGATGGCACAATTAGCTTACTTGCTGTGCCTAACTCGAAACGTCAGTATACAATGGTATAAAATCAATATGAACTTTACGAAAAAATTATTTCTAAGTCTGTATGAATCTGGCCCCTTACTATATGCTTATTGAGGTAAAATATATCTTGCTTCATAAAATGATATTTAGTACCATATAAGTTTGCCTTTGGAATATTACACCTGATAAGTATGGTCAGTATAATCCTTTTTATTTACATGCAATCAGTTTCAATAAGTTTTGGCTTTGGCTCGCCACCTAGCGGCTTTATTTTTATCGTTTGCACTTGCCAACCATGGGCCTTCCATTGGTTCTCTGTGGCATGGGAAATTGTGGGTTAGTATTCTATGCTACCAAAATCCTAACCTACAGGAAACAATTTAGGATCTCATTAGCCAGCGAATCCTACCCTATAATTTTCCATGTCATGATGAACAAATGGAAGTATACCCATGGATGGCAACTGCAAACGATGAAAATAAGTTTGACGCTAGGTGGCGAGCCATGGCCAAAAATGATTGAACCCTAGTATCAAATATATGGAATCTGTCATAAGGTTGTACTTGTGCTGTTTGGTGTGTTGTGAGATAACCCTTCTTGAAAAACGGATGTTTTCTTTTCACTGGACTGGAGTCCATGACTTATTAGTCAGTAAATGGAATAATTCAAATCTCGGGAAAACTTGTATACCGTATTATAGGAGACCTACAAAACACCTTTAAAAACCTCGTGATTTGTAAAAATTTGCTAGTCATTCTTGTGAAGTAATCTTTATTAAATAGTTCTCCAGCAAATGTTAAATATGCAAAATCACCATCAGAAGAAAGCAGATTTAGCTAGATATGCGTTGAATAGCCACCTTGAAATAAGTCATTTATTGATTTGGACAAAAAAACATACCTGTATCTAGGCTGAATTTTTTTCTTACATGTATATTCAAGCTAAAAGTAATCAAGCTTGTAAATCAAGCAAAAAGTTTAACAAACTATTTGTTACAAAACCGGCTCTTGAATAGAGATATTAAATGTTTTTCTGTGAACTGAATTATTTTTTTGTTTGCGTAAAATTAATTTACCAGCAGGGATCGAGCAAGACATTCATTTAATTCAACACCATTTATAAATACACATGTGCTGGTACATGTAGGTCTATATATATTATTAAGAAAAATGTGTTAATAGCCTAAATAATTATTTAATTAGTTCAATAATAAAGCATTAATTTCATTAAAGAAAAATTTGCAAACACTAGTGTGATTTGTTGAACATTAATCACAAAGTAATCTGTAATTATATGCATATTAATAGATTTACATCAAGTGAAAGCATTACTTTTAATAGCAGGTCGAGGGTAAATTAAATGGGGCAGGTATAAAGATTATTAGTTTATATATCCTTGGACAAGTTGGACAATATAAGTTTTAAGTGTGAAGCTATATGACATCTAGCTTAAGGGGGCTGTCCACACTTTTAAAAAATGTATGCTCCTATGGGAATCTCCATGTTAACTAACGGTACATATTAATCGATAATGGCTGAATATAAATTGACGGGGTTTGATTTTTTATGAAGGACAATTAAATTTACTAAAACTTGATGTATTCTTTTTTTGT
>JAQIXP010002090.1:0-16076 GCA_034700285.1 Proteroiulus fuscus | reverse complement strand
CAGTTTGAAGAAAACGAATTTAACATTGAAATCCCCATAGGACCACGCTGTTAAAAGTGTGGACAGCCCCCTTAAATTATATTTAAAAACTAAACCAATGCCATTATATAGAGAGCAGTGTGACCAGTAGCAGTGTCTCCTGCTGGTAACTCCTTATATCTGGCAGCATTGTAAATTCGTTTTATTTATTTCAAGTCTCATTTAAAAATACGAAAAAAGTATAAGTAATTTGTGAAATAAAATCTGTCTTTTCGTAAATATATTAAAAGGGACAGAATATGACATAATCAAAGGACGATTTCTGAAGTAACGTACTTGAACATGTACATTAAAAATACATTTATAAAAGCTTTAAAATTTATATCGAAAATACTTAAAATGTATTATAAGTTACAATAAGCTATAATTGCAAATTATTATAATTTACTTTCAAATACATTTGCCATTATATTCTAATTTATAATGAAATACATTTGCAAATATATTGTACTTTACAATAAAATACATTTGCAAATGCATTTTAAATTATTCAGTGGCTCAATCTTTACAATCATTCTTAAATGCATTAATTAAACTTTTTGACGTGGGTTGTGACGTCATACACATATTTCCAGATGTATTTTTCAATACATTGAATAACATTGAAACTTTGGGAAATACTTGTTTATGCTATTTTACTCTCGTTTGGCAAAAATTGTTTTAGTACTGCAATAAATTATTTTAATTACTCATAGTTTACAAAGGCCTAATGAAGTGCCAAAAGGGTTGAAACCAAAGTGCCACATTTTAGTAAAGGGTTGGTATTTTTTAAGTCCTTTGATAAACTGGAATTCTGGTTCGTATGTATATACTTAAGATTTTACAGCATAAACATAAATTTTTATTTTTGTCGTGTTATTTTAAAATGCACAAGGTGTATTTTGGAAGGTATCCAATTTCGTCTCTTTTTTGGAAACCATTTTGCTTTTCATTTATGTTTTAAAGCCTTAGTCAACTTTTATAGTGTTCATCTTAGAAACAAATTGACACATTCTGGGAGGTAATAAAAACAAGCCAGTGTAGTAGGCCTATATTGCTGTAATATTATTAATATTATATAATAATATTTGCTAACAATGCATTTTTATCAAGTTTACCTATATCATAACATTTAAACGACTTGGCAAATAATCGCCAAACTTTCTGGAGTGTTATTACATTTACTTCAAATCTTGAATAAAAATTACCAATTCTGTTATACTGAATAAATAGAAAACAAAATGGCATTTTTTTTTCTGAAACTTTGTATTAAAATACAACGATATACAATCAGAGTTATAGATTTAAAAAGGTCAGATTGAGGTATATATATACCACAGCAAATGGGGGGGGGGAAATGTGTTGGCTCTCTCCTCACTTAAGATATAACCTCATCGATCGTTTGGGAAAACATTTCTTTACAATTTCTGCCTTATTTTCGTTGCTTATAAGGACGTGCAGTGATGCATTTATTTGTGTGGGTCATCAGATGGTCAGTTGGAAAAACCAAGAGAAAATACGAAGGGAAGATGGACAAAGTCATCACTGTCATGCACATCTATATAGGCCTACATTGCTTTCCTGCTACTATAACACTGTAACAGGAAATCATTGCATTTATAAAATACGTGGATGGCGCCATTATTTGGAACTGAATGGCGCCATCTAGTAGTTAGTTTGTGAAGTAAACTACCGAAACTGTTCATGTTTGGCTCCTTTTTTCTACGGAATATAGTTAAGTGTGTTCAATTGCACAAAGTTAGTCACTATTATACTGTGGTATTTACGCAATGCATGATGGGGGATATTCCTGCAAATCTACCCAAGTTAGTCGGTAGATGGCGCCACGTAAATTTAAAGATATATACTTCCTACGCCATCACATTATGACAACAATGGTTATATCCTCCATATGCTAATAGTTTAACCACGTCTGTTAATTGTAATTAATAAACTCATATAATATCAATTGTAAATTCATTCATTCCACTTCCCAGAATGCAAAGCACGCATCCTAACTACAGCTAGAATAATCTCCATTCAACGAGTCATTGTGACGTCAAGAACGCATCCTTCAATGCTGAAAACCCTAATCGTATGCGATCGGCGAAATTCGCACCCACCAACGCATCATAATCCAATTCACATCAAACCCGAGCATCCAATTTCGCATGAATTGGTGCGTTAACTTATGTGAATTAAGGCTCCATGTTAATTGTAACATCACCAATAATTTCATCTATGTAGTGAGGTAAATTCAAATTATATTCACTTTTTGAGGAGAACGGGATAACCCCGACCCCTCCCCCCCCTCCCTTGGATTTTATTTACCCTTACAAAAAGACCGTTTTAAGTGCCAAATAAGAATTCTGAAAATGTATTTTTAAAATGTCTGAAATTCCCTCCTTTCAGAAAAAAAAAACCATTCTAAAAATGTCTTTTCAGTGCGTTCTTATCTGGCATTTAGAACGTCTTTAATTAATACATCACATTTCTGAAAACTTAAAAGAACAGTCCCCCTTTGTGACAAATAAATTTTAAAATTAAAATTATTAATAATAAAGAATTAAGGGCATGCAGTCTTATTAATAAGTGCAGTTCATCTATACCGTAATTCAGAAATAACGATGCTTCCAAAAAAACTGATAAGATGCCATTTTAAAATAGTCCCCCACCCAGGCAGAAAGGCGCTGCGTGCAAGGGGGGGTTCAAGGTGGCTTCACTTTAGTTATATACATTCTCTGTTACGCAAAAACTTGTACACCATCGAGTTTATTACTAGTGGGATTGACAAAATGACTTCCAACATGGCTACTATCAACCATAGAGAATTTTTGTCCACATTGGCATGTTTAAAAATTAATAACTATTGAATGGTAATTATAAATTACATTTCAATTTCTATATGCTCTTCCTTGTTTTTCCCCCTCTTTCTTACAAAAAAAAAATGCTTGCGGTAAGGTGGGACTGTCCCTTTAAGCAAATGGCATTTGAAGACTCTGAGAAGCTGAAATGCACGCGTGTGCTGCTGCTTCTTCTTGAACTGATAGACTAAAATAGAGAATGTGGCATAGTGATGCAATTGGATGCTGCATGCAAAAGATCACCAGAAGCCGCGTGCGCAAGTGTTATTACACGCTTGCGCGTTGGGAGAGGCGGGTCTATAGAGCCATGCAGTGTTAACGCAGGGAGTCAATTCAATAGTTCAGAAGGAAACGCAGGAAGGGAAGGAATTCGGAATGGATGGAAAAGAACCGATGAGAAATGCCATTGCTCTCAATAATATTGTACATAAGTTGCAATGCAGATACCACGCATGATGGTTGGGAATTTCCCGAGGCCCATTACAGCAGCAGCAGTTATAGGCCCACTCCTTTATTCTAACACTAAGGACGGAAACACTTTGGCCTGGATGACAACTGCGCAGGTGCGGAAATAGGGTAAGTTTTTTTTAAAGAAATTCTATATGGGACTAAAATGACACGATTAAAACATAGGCCTACATACCATTTGATCAGTTTACATTTGAGGAAATTGCGCTTTATGCAATAATTTTATATGAACTATAGGTCAAATAAAACTATATTTTTTGGCCAAAAAGTGAAATTATAAAGAAAATGACAAGAGTATGAGATTTGCACATACCGGTACATGGGAGAATTTTCAAATCAGGGAAATTGTCTATTGAGCAATGCATTGGTAATAATTGTAAATAAGTCAGGCCTATCTATAGTTAGTCATCTCACGTTTAAGAAACTCGGAATAATTACGTCTGGTGGCTTAAAATAGTACTAAACAGCTGAGCATAATATATCATGCATTGAACCAAATGCAGTTGACACGTGTGCATTTATTAGGCTCAATGCACGTGCATATCGATGGCTTAACGCACAAGTAGCGAATGAGCCATTGTGATAACATGGCTCATTCGCTACTAGTGCTCTAAGCCATTGATATTATATTAAACTAATTGGCTATTTAATATTCTTTCTGGCTAGCAGACATAATTTCGTTGAATTTCTTAAGATTAATTTGAGTAATTATATTTTAGTCGAAAAATGCATTCAACTTTTGGCTTCCGGTTGTATTTTAATATTTACCCAAAAACTAACTTTAAACAATGTTTAACTTAGAGGGAAAGTCCCACTTTGCAGCAAGTAATATTTAAGCTGTACACTTATTAGATATCAATGGCAGTGACAATAATAATTGCAGCAAAGTTTCCATATTGAAGAAATCAAGATACATAATAGGCGCCATTTTCCCATAGATTTCAGCAGATACTGAAAGTTGGTGGCGCCCTCTAGGGCATGCATGTCTACTTATTTCATGAGAGCTGATTCCCTTTATCCAGTAAAGGGCGATACATATATACTGTCAGTAAAATGTTGCCTATTTGCTTTATATTTTCAATCAAATCCATGTATTCAGGACATTTTATTTATTAATAATTGGTGGGCTCAAATCGAATTGTATTTCCTAACTTTTCATGCTCAGTACAGCCTACAACCAACTTTTTTAAAGTGGGACTTTCCCTTTGACGAAACTACTAGAATTCAGCTATTCCTGCAGTGCAAACTAAATAGCTTTATGTATACACTCTTAATGAAATTATTAGACCCGATGTTTATGAGCGCCCCTTGGTAGACAGATATATACTGTATATGAACCCTTTGGGATTAATATCTCCTTTTAATAACATCGTTCAATTTGTCATTTCCTCCTCTAATTTCCATGCTTTACAGGGGATTAAACAAATGACGATCGGGTTGCAGTCTGCTGGAATTAGGATTTTAATTTGTCATTCATCGATTTATTAGAGTCCCAAACCACAGTATAAAAATGCCATATAGCAACTCAGGTCATTCAGCTGGCTTTATTATAATATAGCTGTCCTAATCTGAATACTATTTATTTATGCTCATGCACAAGCACAAAAAGGGATTAACCCTTTTTTTTTCACTGATTTCAACAATTTGCTCATATATAGGCCTACTGTAAAAATGGCCAGCGGTGTCATTCATGAACCTGTACGGCATTTTAAGTATGGTCAATATGGCAAGATTCATGATAATGCAACTGGAACGAGGAAAAAAACTCCTTATATCATCAAGGTTAAAGGGGGGAAAGTCCCACTTTGAGAGAAGTTGGTTGTAGGAAAAAGAGCACGAAAAATTATAAAATTCATGAAAATTTCAATTTGATTTGAGCCCACCAATCAATAAATAAAATGTTATGAATACATGGATTTGTTTGAAAATGCAAAGCCCAAGAAGGTGCCATTTTATCTACAGTATGTAGCGCCCTCTACTGGATAAAAAGCATCAGCTCTCATAAAACACGTAGACATGCATGTCCTAGAGGGCGCCACTGACTTTCAGTGTCTGCTAAAATCTATGGGAAAATGGCGCCTAATATGTATCTGGCAAACGTCGCGATTTCTTCAATATGTAAACTGCTGCAATTATTGTTGTCACAACCATTTATATCTAGTAAGTGTATGCAATTAAAATACCACTTGCTACAAGGATGGGACATTCCCTTTAATTACAAAGGATAAAAACAAAAAAGCAATGATAACAATAAGAAATAATGTTTACGTTTAAAAGTAATTCCTCATAGACAATTTCGAAGATATGGTGTATGACGTCATAAGTCACGCAAACCAGCACACGAGATACGAGATTCAGGGTATAGCATTCTGCTAAATAGCAACTTTTATGTCTCATAACTTAATTAAGAAACCCATGGGTTTTATGAATATTAAAAATAATTTCAATGCAAATATCAATGTCTAGACTGAAATTTTTGACTATAAAAGGTTTGTTTTGGTGGGAACATTTGCTGTAAAATAATGTATATGCGCAATTTACCCTTAAATTTTTCATAAATCCATAAATCTGAAATGCAATTGCTGCATGCAGAGCTGCACATTTCCATGCAGAAATTAATTAAAGCAGCTGTAATAATTCAAATGACACAGATTTGCATAAATATTTATGATAAATGCCATTTTACCACTGCATTTAGAAAGCGTAGATATTATATTATGTAAACAAAATTGTTAAAAGAAAGCCTGAAATTATTGGTTATATTATTTGCATACTTTTTTCAATGATAAGTCAATAAGTGATATTAGTTGATAAGCGATATAACTTTGATCAAACATCTTAGGCCACAATAGACACCTAGCGGCCATTATATGAAGTCAACTTATCCCAATCGCCGTGTTTGACGCTGTTATTTAATGGAATGCCCTCGACTCAATATTTTATTACATGCTGTTCGTAGCCATTTGTTAATAGTTAGCTTTGTGACCACCAGGTGGCCTGAAGTAGGCCTACCTTTACACTCAGTTATTTGAATTGTTTCTAAACTTTGAAACAGAACGAAAATAACTGCCAGTACAAAATAATATAAATGCGACATTTTGCATTATAGTGCTTTTGATTCTGTCAAATTGCAATTGTCTGCCATCCATTAAAGCAGGATTTTATGCATTAGAAAACAGAAAAAATATGATTAATTATTTACAATTTATGACACATGATTGGCTGAAAATATTCAAATATTTTATTCCTTCACTGCACTTATAGGAACAGTTTGCCTTTGCTCTGATAAGAAATTGCTTAAGTAGGCCTAATCTATACGCTCGTATAGCACTTATCTTCTGCCTTATTTTTTTATTAAGTTTTAAAAATGTCTCAGCACACATAATCGATTATCATTTTTTTTTTTTTTTTATTTTACAAAAACAACCCTTTTTTAAGTTCCAATTCCCCCTTCAATTATTTCTGAACACTTATATATATACATATACAAGATGTTCCATTCAAAAAGATCCACCACAAACATCTTCGGAACCGTTATAAGCTTCCAAAATAAACTATATATGTGCCAGCAAACCATGGGATGACACAGTTTTAACCCTTTGTTTTAACGGGAAAGTCCCACTTTGAAAGAAAGTGGTTGTAGGAAGAAGAGTATACAAAATTAGGAAAGGCATGGAAATTGCAATTTGATTTGAGCCCATCAATCAATAAATAAAATGTCCTGAATACATTGATTTGGATGAAAATACAAAGTCTAAATAGGCACCATTTTACTGAGAGTATGTGGCACCCTCTACTGGATCAAAGGCATCAGTTCTCGTGAAACACGTAGACATGCATGTCCTAGAGGACGCCACCAACTTTCAGTGTCTGTTGAAATCTATGGAAAAATGGCGCCTAAAATGCATTTGGCAAACGTCGTGATTTCTTAAACATGGAAATTTTGCTGAACTTATTATTGTTACAGCCATTCATATCTAGTAAGTGTGTACAATTGAAATATTACTTGCTGCAAAGTGGGATTTTCCCTTTTAATGGCACGTAGTTCATTTCAGAACTGAATCGGGAGCCGCTGCAACGTCTTCAAAGTTGCACACGGTGGGGGCGCTTTTAATGAAACACCCTGTATACTTATACATTTTTCAATATATCCACATTTATCGAGCACATCTTGAATAAACAAAAGTTAAGTAGTTTATAATGATGATAATAATAAAATGCAAAAAAAAAAACACTTTACAATCTTGACTATTCAGCAGTTTGGCACTTTAAAACTTTAAGCTATATGATTATCGGTATTTCAGCAAGTTTAGTTTTTTTCGTGTAGCAAATCATCAAATTTTCGACCAGAAATCGATTATAGTTATGCTTGGTATAGAGCTATGGCAGGGAGATTGTGACGTGTGATGACGACGTCATTACAAGGGACATGTAGTTGAATGACGTCATCCTGCCAGTCAGTGCTCTGATCATGTTGTTGAGAGAAAATCGAAACTGCTGATTCCATCATCACAAAAAAGGAAATGGAAACCATTAATCAAATGCATTTTTAGATCTCATATATAATTTTTTGGGACAAGCGCCCCCTTCCCCCCTTTTCTTACACTCGAGGTGCATCCAAGGCAAGAACCAGGTGCCAAAATTATATCGATGGCTTAATTCACAAGTAGCGAATAAGCCAATTGATCAAAAAATGAGATATAAGTGAAGCATTGTGATCCTGGAAGTGTCCCTAATTCACCTGAAGTTACAGAAAGTAATTTACCAAATAATTGTTTTTACAGAAGTGCAGTAGCGAATATCCAAGAAAGTATGATCCCTAAAAGTTAGAAGTAGCAAAAGGTATACCATTCGTTAGTTTACCTTTTAAAAATGGTTCGTGGCATGGATTTTTATAACAATACAAGTAGCGAATGTGACAACATTTGCTACTTTTTTTGCATTCTTTTTATTCACAAGGCAAACTATACAATGGATGTGCATATTCACTACTTTACACTTTGTTTATTTCGTTTTCCTGCAAACTTATTAAAAGTCAAAGTAGCGAATGTGCATTTTTAAGCTTTTTATTTCTCAAATTAATTCACTTATTGACTCATTTTAATAATTTAACAAGAACTATATAGCCCATTCCCTATAAAATACATATATATATCTTAATTCAGAAGCAGCGAATAAGCCAATTTGTAAAAATAAAATAATTGCACCATCGTGATTCTGGAATGGACCATAATAAACCTAAAGGTACAAAAATTACTTTAACCAATAATATTATTATTGTTAAAGTTACAGCATGCATGCAGTGAACAGTAGCAAATATCCAACAAGATATCATTCGTAAAAGTTACAAGTAGGAAATTCGTTAGTTTATCTTCTAAAATTTTCTCGAGACCTGGTCTTTTATTAAAATACGAGTAGCGAACGTGACAATTTCCCCCCAATTTTTTGTGCCATTCTTTTTATTCAATAGGCAAAACTAATAAATGTGCACATGCGCTACTTTACACTTAATTTATTTCGTCTTCCTGTAAAATTAATCAAAGTCAAACTAACGAATGTGCATTTTACAGCCTTTCATTTTTTAAATAACTTAATTAATTTACTAATTTAATTATGTAACAAAAATGAGCACATTCCCTATATAAAATATATATATTGTTTCAACGGTTCACCAAATTTCAGTCTTTTAACATTGTTTATTTTCAAGTTATACCATTTTTCCATAAAAACGCTATTATCTCAAAAGCAACTTTTGGCTCATTCACTACACTTCTGAGTTAAGCCATTTGATATAAGCTTACCGGTATATCAAGTATATCCCAATTGCGTTATAAATTTACAAAGTAAAAGAAAAAATGTTGGCTGTTTATAAGGAAATGTGTTTGGTGCATTTATGCCAATGTTGCTATAGAAAATGTCGCATTCGGGAATTTCAAAATAAAGAGAGCGAAAAATAAGGGCAGTTTTAATGCAATAATATTAAAATAGAGATCGCTTGACGCAATGTATAAGCCATCTAGCAAATAACAAATAAAGGAAAAGGGGGTTATATTTGTAATATAGTTTCCATGAAACACGTACGAAGTGCTTTTTAGTCGCAAAAATACACTTTATACACAGTATAGTTCACATGCAACTCATTTCTACATTATATAAAATTAAAATGCTTATTGATTTTTTTGGATTCATGCATGCTGTTCCAGCCAAGCATATACGGTATATACGTAGTTTATAAAATAATTCCCTTTTATATTTAAAATTCAAATGCGTTACACATGCAGCTCACCTTTAAATGGCTATGATGTGAATCACTTAGGCTTAAATCTGCTTTTATTATGCATGCAGACTTTTATTGTTTAAATATATTTTTAAATTAAAATCCAGAGGGTTTTTTATTTCTTACAGTGGAGAGATCCACTGAGGGTTACAATTTTAAACTTTGGTTTATGTGCTAAACCTAGGTTTTTTTTACTAAGGTATAAATTTAAACCCTGACTGGATATCGCCACTGTTAAAGTTTATATAGACAGCATGCAACTTTACACGTATATATACAGGGTGAGGCAGAAATACTGTTGAATGGAATTTAACCATAATTACCAATCTGCGAATTAAAGGGAAAGTCCCCTTGTAGCAAGTAATATTTAAGTTGTTCACACTTACTATAGATATGAATGGCTGTGTTAATAATTGGTGGCATTGGAGGCGCCCTCTAGATCGTACACGTCTACGTGTTCCACAAGAGCTGACGCCTTTTATCCAGTAGAGGGCGCTACATACTTTCAGTAAAATGGTGCTTATGTGGGCTTCACATTTTCATCCAAATCCATATACCAGTATTCAGAACATTTTAACGATTGGTGGGCTCAAATGAAATCGGAATTTTGATGAATTTTCATGCTCTAAGCTTCCTCCTATACAACCACCTTCATTCAAAGTGGGACTTTCCCTTTAAAGTTGATTATTGTTGTATTGGTTACAATCCACTGGACATGTGATCTTGGATCCTGCTTCGTGGAAACGTGGAACAAGAGAGGGTGCTTTGGTAGCATCATGTTTTTTTAGTATAGCAAATGCTTCAAAATGAAGTATATTATATTTTAAAAAATTCTGATTTTTAAAATGAATATGTAACAATGGGACTCACAACTTCCATGATAATGTATGTAATATCTTTAATAAACAATTCGTTAATTGCATCAGAATTCTTCATCTGGCCATTATCCTGATTAATGTTAATTAACTATAGTATAAATAGCTATTCAATACAAACGCGCATGTTTAAAAAGCCAGCTGAGAAATTCGCAAATTATTGGCACAAAAAGGAAGAAAACTATTCTTAAAATGTCATTAGAAAACAAAGGCCTCCAAACAAAACTTAATTAATTATTGCGGCTATTTGAAGTGAATGTAGAGATAATGGAATAACGAGGAGTTATGCAATGCACTTAAGAAGAAGGGAAAAAATATAAGTCTTTCAATGAAACTATTGATTTGTGGATTTAAATTAGTTCATTAAGTATATACGCTCCTATTTAGGCATATACATAAAAGCAAGCAGATTGAAAATGGAAAATGCTAAAATTAATGGTCTCAAAACCATAAAAATATACACAGAGGAATAGAAGGAGACATTCGAGAAAATATATATATAGGTCTATACCTATATATAAAGAAATCGCAAACGGATAATGAGAAAATCTAAAGGAAAGAATATAGGGCCTATATGCATGCTACTGGTGCAAAACTCGCAAATTGGCTTAAATTGGGAATTAAAACTTATGATTTTCATTTAAAGTTAAGTGAAATACAGTAACATCAAAACATCTTAAATACTTCATATTCAAATGTTTTCTGAATGTCATATACAGAAAATATATTTCTACAAAATGTAGGAATTTTTTAAAGTAAATATATACATATATTGGAAAATTATTGCAATTTTTGTAGCAATATATTTAATTTTTTTTTTTTTTTATTACAAAACTATAGGCATATGATTAAAACATTTATGATACAATTACATGCATATTATATGATCCTATAATATATTAATTTAAGGAAAAAACTAGGAAATTTTATTTAAATTTAGGAAAATATCAAAAATTAATAAACTATAATAACATGAACTATATATATATATTTCCATGATTACATATTATATAAGTCTAACTAGCTGAATTCAATTTTAAAATAAGGTGAAATTGAGCTCAGCATTAATTCGTATCAGTAGCCTATTATGGAATTTACAGAAATAACCCAAAACTAAATGAAAAATTTGCCAATAATGATCAAAATATTGGACAAGTAAGTACAAACAAATAAGTTTCAAATATGCAAAACGTTTCCTAAGGGCCAATTGTATGAACAACAGTTAAGTCTTAACCCACTGTTAATCTTCAGTTTTCTCTACTTTCCTGAATTTTTATTGGCCCAAATCAATCACATGATCATAATAACCGAGGGTTAAGACTTAACTGTTGTTTGTACAACTGGCCCTTACTAGGTTTGGTTTTATTAACTAGGTTTTATATGATTAACTAGGTTTTGTATTATCAACTATGTTTTGTTTTATTAACGATATAGTATTGTTTATTTTCGTTAAATACATCAAGTACAATTTGCAAATAAATGAGGTATGCATATAATATTTGCATTAGTTATTTGGCTTGATTTGGTAAATTTTGATTATATGAAATTTTCTCGAAGTATAGGTCCAGTTGAAATAGTAATATGGTTGGGTTGGTGGTTAAAATGGTTAGATGACGTCACTTTTAGCCACAGTTATCATGGCTCACTGGAATGTATTCTTCATCTCTGCAATACTTTTCTATGTCCTTTTCTTGTTGGTCATCTGGTGTAGGGTTATCAAATGTACCGCAACATTTAGTTGTTGAGCCTGTAAGAATCAAAATGAAAAAAATTAGGTTGGCAATGTATTTTTGTATTGCTTTGAACATTGATAAAACACATCAATATTATCATGCTAGAATCCAGAAATCTGAATCCAGAAATCTGAATCCAGAAATCTGAATCCAGAAATCTGATACTAGAAATCTGAATCCAGAAAGCTAAATCCAGAAAGCTGAATCCAGAAAGCTGAATCCAGAAATCTGATACTAGAAATCTGAATCCAGAAAGCTGAATCCAGAAAGCTAAATCCAGAAAGCTGAATCCGGAAATCTGGTTTCAGTTCATTTTTCTGCACTTGGAGAATTTCTATGTGGTTTTGGAAAATCAATTTTTTTGAGTTACGACTGATGCTTATATGAATATATGATTTTCAAAGCAAATGCAGAAATTAGTTGTAGTTTTTAAATAAAGTGAAATTAATTAATTAGCATGTGATTAAAGGGAAAGTCCCACTTTGGTATGAATGGCTGTGACAATAATAATTATTGGAGCAGAGTTTCTATGGATATTTAAGAAATCACGACGTTTGCCAAATACATGTATAAGCGCCATTTTTCCATAGGTTTCAGCAGACACTGACAGTTGGTGGCGCCCTCTAGGACATGTGTGTGTGTGTACTGACACATTTTATCCAGCATAGCCTAGAGGGCGCTACATGCTGTCAGTAAACTGGAGCCTACTTTGGCTTTGCATTTTCAACCAAATCCATGTATTCAGGATTATTTTATTTATTGATTTGGGGGGCTTAAATAAAATTGAAATTTCCATGCCTTGCCAAGTTTTTCATGCTCTTCTTCTACAACCACCTGCTTTTAAAGTGGGACTTTCCCTTTAAAGGCTTGGGTGATTAGGCCCATTGGCAATAGCATTGATGATTATTATTAGTTTTCAAAATACACTTGTTTGTAATTCCTAGTGGAAGTTAATTTGTCGGCTTGTTTTTCCCTAGAAGGCATATTTGGTCATTTAGGTCAACTCCTGTAAGGGTCATCAATTAAGATCAATGCAAATATTTTTTTAGGGGGAGGGGAGGGGGGAATGGGGGAAGTTTTGCTTAATTTTTTTTAAAACGTACGAAGGTGTACTCACCTGGGTCATTGTCATTTATGCAAGTGATTACGGCTATATGTCCAATATTTTGCCAAATTACTGATTGACCAGTCGATTCTGTGGAAAGTATAAATATTATGGTGAAATTATGATTTATTTTTGTTGATAAACTATTTAGGGCTAGTTTCTCCAACAACATTTAAGTCTTAATCACAGATTAAGACAAACATGTGACTGATTTGGGCCAATGAAAATTCAGGAATGAAAAGAAAATCTTAAGATTAACGTTAATTAAATTTTAACTATTGTTGGCGAAACTGGCCCTTTGACTTTTTATATACAAATAAATGTTATGTTCTTACTTCCATTTTCATCAACTAAGTCAAACTCGGATACAGAGTCGCCGTCAGATGGCGCTTCGCCTCCTTTATGTTTGTAATTAAGTGTTATCGAGCTTTCTCTGTTGAAAATATAGAATTAGAATAAATGCAGTTTAATGAATATTAGTAAAAAGGTATAGTGAGGATTTTGGACGCCATATTGGATCTTGCCGTCATCATGGTTGACTTCGTGAAATATTGCAGTAGACTTGTGTTGGCACCTGGTGAGAGAAATTTCTCACTGGGACCAGGGGTTTGTTTACTTTTACCCCTTGGTAAGCTGCAAGTTGTAATGGTGAGCATCCGCCAAGTGCTCAAAATGCTGGCAAACTTTTGTGAATGTTAGCAAATGTTTGCAAACATTTGTTTATTTTAGCAAATGTTTGCAAACGTTTGTGAATGTTAGCTAATGTTTGCAAACGCTTGTGAATGTTTGCTAATGTTTGTGAATGTTAGCTAATGTTTGCAAACGTTTGTTCATTTTAGCAAATGTTTGCAAACGTTTGTGAATGTCAACGAATGTTTGCAAACGTTTGTGAATGTCAGCTAATGTTTGCAAACGTTTGTGAATGTTAGCAAATGTTTGCAAACGTTTGTAAACATATACTATATTGTTATGACCCCACAAGTGAAAACGTAATTTATAGACAACCCCTAATTATACTCGGTATTGTTTTCATTTTCTTGTGTGGGTAACAACCACAAATTTCAAATCTATATAGAATAGCTGAATGACATAAAAATGTTTTCAAAATGTTTAGAATAAAAATGTTTTACCCTCCATCTTTTATAAAACCGATTTTACAGCTGAAATCGTAGAACTTCTTTTCATCATCTTTAGCATTTACACATTGGCTGGCTTCACAATCCCCCAATGGAACAAATGTTTTTTGAATGAAAAGTGAAATCTGTGAAATATAAAAATATTGAATTTAAACCCTAAGACTTAATTCAGTTTGAAATTCTTATGATTTTATATGTTTTCTGAAAAAAAAGTATGGGAAATATAGTTGAAGGAGGTTATGAATTAATGTATTACATTTTATTTTTTTAATTGTTTATGATTTTTTATCTTGAAGCTCAGAAAATTAATTTTTGGAAATTAATTATTTTGCAATGTTATTTCGAAATGCTTTCAAAGTTATTGTTAATAATTTGGCAGTTGAAATATGGTATTGCTTGCCATTAAAATGAGAAAAAAAGTAATGAGATGGTAAAGTGGGGGCATCCATATATGACGTCATACAATAGGGTGGGAGGGGGGATGTAAAGGGTGGGAATGTATAGAAAATTAGTTGTATAACTATTTGTGAATTCTGGGTAAAGTTAAAGGAAATAATTTCAATTAATTTTAATTATTTTACATTTTTAATAATCACGATTTATAATCATTCAAAATGCAAACTGATTTTGTCAAAAATGTTGTACATAATATATGAATGACCCCTGTCAAGGTTATTATATATACCATGGCCCAGCCAAATATATTATAAATAATATTAATAATATAAGAAAAACTTTTAGAATATGAAAATGGTATTTACCACTTTGTCATCGTCTTTGTCACAGAAACATGCTGGCAACAGTAAGATAAGTGCAAGTGATAGAAACATCATCTTTGACAAAAACATTTGCTTAAATTTCAAGCACTTTCACTGACTTTTATGTTTATACTGACTTTATGTCCTGGTGCAAGTTACTAATGACAAATGATTTTGATGGGTTATGTACATGATGACTATCCAGTTTGGTCATTGGTGCAATGGATTCAGGGGATGAGATAATTTGGGGGGAATTTACCTCTCCACTTTACCCCCCTAATTGGTCATATTTGCCAAAATAAGGCAGGATTATATTTTGAAAAGAGTAAGTTCTGCAATTATAATATCATATTGTTTCACTTGATCAAGTTAATATTTGAGTTATTTCATAACTTCCAGCTGTGTGTGTGAGTGTGGACAGACACAATTATTTATTGCTGTACTATTATGTCATTTTATTCTCCTATAGTGTTGGCTTAATTAATTTTACATAATTATGTAATATTATTTATGAATACACAAACTTGTCAATATTTGTGATTAAGTATGACTCTATGATTCATCTTCCCAATATAGTGTTGAAACTTTCTCCGAAGTCTGACAAAATTGCATATTCATGAATTAGTCAGACAAAGTTTTGACTTTTTACCGTGAAGGACATCCAAATTTGCCTATTTTTGAAATAGTCAGACAAGTTTTGACTACCGTAAATCTTCTAAATAACGCCCATCCCAAGTTTTAGCCCAGTCTCCATATTTCGCCCAAGAAAATTTCAAAAAGTGTGAAAAGATAGCCCATCTTCGAAATTTAGCCCATCCTCCATATTTCGCCCATCCTGAAAT